>JAOTRH010017192.1:0-93896 GCA_034768845.1 Heliamphora exappendiculata | reverse complement strand
ATAATTTAATTTTATAAAATTAACTTAAATAATGAACAATCTCTTCAATTAAGAATTTTTATTAGGTTCACTTTTAATTGCAACTAAAATAATAAAAAATATATGTAAATTAGATAGTTATTATTATTTTAAAAAAAACTGTATCTAAACCACGTAATTATTTGTATTACTGAAAACAGGAAAGGAAGAGGCAGAAGAAGTTGCTATAGAAGAATTCACCAGGAAGAATACAAATAGTAAATAAAGAACTAAACAGAACACAATTTATGTACATAGTTCGACAGAAATGAAAAACTGTAATAAAGGATTTACGGAACTGCAGCTGGAAAAATCTCAATGCAAATTTGTGATTCGGACCTACGCCTACGTTCTCTTTAAGACAATTTTTCGTTGCCCAAGTGCATGCTTGGTTGCTTGAACATATATTTTTTATACTTTAATCTTTGCTTAATTTTTTGTTGAGAAGAAAAGAGAAAAGTTTAGCTTGTGTTTGATCTAGTTTTTTCTGTAGGTTATTTGGCTTTCTGATTTTTTTGTCAAAAAAATATATGTGAAAAAATATTTAAAAAAAAGCTAATTGATTTTAATTGGAAGCCAAACCAATGAACTTTTTAAAAGGTTTTTAAACAAAAAATTTTTAGAAAACAATTAGTCAAACATAGGCTTAAATTTGAAATAGAGAGAGAGAGAGAGAGAGGGGGGGTAGTTAGTAAAAGAGGACAAAGACGTAAAAATCAAAAGTGAGAGAAGATATATATATATGTAATTTAATCATTAGATTAAACAAATCATGGCCTTAATTTAAATATATCATAGGACACATATCACATTAAAAATGTTTTAAAATGTAATACAAACATATAAATTTAAATAAATTGAATACTGTACGTGACCGTTAATCATTTGAGAGCCTCGAATTACAAGTTCTTTAAGTAACCTTCAACACATTAAAACAGAGTGATACAATATTTCCAAAACATAATATCCCGTGCCATAAGTGTAAAAATCCCTAGTAATTTTATGTGAAAAAGTCGAATATAAATAAAGTAGATATAGAAAACATAAATTGAATAATAACTATGCAAAATATCAATCACCCCCAAATTATTTATGGGTTTCCATGGAGAAACATGGACCACTTGCTTTTGTTGGTGGGCAGCTCAATAATCAATTGCCCATAGATGAAGAGCAAGATCAGACATAACACATGTTTTTTGTTCTATTGCCCTTTCCCATTAAAGTCACGGATTCCTTTGAAACCATTTCCATACTCTTGAAATCTCCTCTAATGAATATGCAATCTCGGCAACAATAGTTTGGGCATGTTTGGCAAAACTTTTGCTGTCAGTTTTTAGTTTTTCGTTATTAATTTTAATCATAAGTTATAATTTTTTTTTAAATACTTACAACTTTTATTACAATTGATAACTATTTTTTTTTTTATTAATTCTGCTGCAAGTTAGCGTATTTATCAAACACTCACAATTTTCATTACAAACTGCAATATAAAAGCTATTAGTTTTAGGAATACAAACACCTTCTTTAATTGAAATACCTTTAGGACTTGTTTGGTTGTAATTAATTTTTATTCGTAGCTGTTCGCTCCGGCTTGTAAATATCTTGCCAATAAAATTACTTTAATAACTTCACCTTCTAATTTTCACTAATAACTTCACCTTCTGACTTCTAGTTTTTATTTAGAGCTAATTTGCTTGTCTTTGGGATAGTTTTTGCTTAAGTGACACTTTTCGTTTTTCTTGAACTTTGTTTATTTTTATTTAATTTTTTTTCTTTTTGGGAATTTTGTAACTAGATTAACCTAAAAAATATACTTGTTTGAGCTCAAAGTGAAAAGAGTTTACTAATAAAATGTCAGTACGAGAACTTTAGAGGCAATTTTTGTCTTATCTTTTGTTTAAAAAAAAATTTAAAATTTTAATTTCTCACGACAAGATATATTAAAAAGCACGTATATTCATACTAAAGCTAAGAAAAAATTATTAATGAAAGAACTTCATCTCCTAACTTCTATCCATTTTGAGAGATAATTAAGAAGGTTTGATTACAATAATAGAATATTTAACATTGTGGGTTGAGGTGGAGCAGTGGTTGAGAAAAATTCAAAATCTTTTTGGACTACTATCTTGCTTGGTCTTCCTTGCAACCAAACCTTGAATAAAGTAACTTTCTTTTTGCATACCAAAAACATTATAAAAATGGTAGAAATTTTTCTAGAGTGGCTTGACTGGCTATGTAGCTTTAAAATCTCATACTTTAATTTATGGCAAACTTGGCCTTTCCATATCAATGGACTACCTAAGATATGACCTCTTAGGTAGGTACTCTAGGTGAATGAATTATCCGTAATATGTTGTTATGTGATCGAAGTTATAAAAGGCGATTTATAGATTAGATTAAGATAATTTGGTTGTCTAATGCTGATCAGTGAATAAAGTTGTCAAAAGAGAATGACTATTATTGGGTTAGTGCTAATAGAGTTGACCATCGGGACGTTAGTTATTGAATTTAGTGGTATGTTACGATTTAATTTGTCCCACGTCGATTAAATAAAGGATTCTTTAATTAAGCCATCGGGTACTCTCCCCTTATAAATCAGTTTTTATGGGTGAGTTAACCATCTTTCCTTTCAATAAAATAAAATAAAAAAATTTATCCACCCACTAGACAAAGTGGATGAAGAGTATACCTATTGGTTTAAATCGTAATCTCTACTGCTAAATATATAATGAATTTTACATTTTAAATAAATAAGAGAGTGGGTATTTTTTTCCCATGTTATCATATGGATAAACAAATTCAGACTACAATAGAAACTATGATACTATTACAAAGTTCTAAATAGCAATGTCTAATTAAGGGACCATACTCATTAACTTGGAAAATATATAGATCGCACTCAGTGCATAATACATATATATATATACTTTTGTAGTTTACTGTAAATTCTGGAAAAGATATTCACACAACTCTAATTTGCTAAAGCTATGAGAGAAAAAAGTGCTTGTTTGTTGTCCTAATGCATTTGGATAAGATGGAAGAATAAATAATATTGTGGATTGGATATTCTTATCATCAGAGTATTTGTTACAATACAAACACCGAATTACTTATCTATAAAGGCAAAAACTAAATCGGAGGGCCTTTAAATCATTTAGTCCAATTCTTTTCCCTCGTGTCCCTCGTTCCACATATAGCCAAATAGAAAAATATATATATAAAAAAATTGAATCTAGCTAACTATTATTGTGGAGATCCAGGTGCATTGACCTTTCTTCATTATTTTATATTCACTTTTTATAAGTTTGGCACAAGATATTTATATGATTTACATGTAATTTTTTAAGGGAGTGTTGGAATTTGGCATCCATAAAACACTGCACTGCCACTGTCTATCTGTTTCCAAAAAGGAAATGGATTGTGACCTCAAAGGTAGCTATCATCAAAAGATAGACCTTAGGAAGGGAAATTATTATTATCTAATGAAAAAGATGGACAGCACTGACCTTTTGCCCCCAACAGTGTCAGTGGGGATTAAAAGAGGAGGAAGCACTCACACAACATGCATGTATTATACAATCTGTCTAGGCCATTGAATGTTGATTAGAGGATCTTAAGAACCTCCAGAGCACGTTTGATTGATTAGATTAGACATGAAATTAGATTACATTTCTGACGAGATCATATTTCTCTTATTTGAATTTAACAAATTAATTATTGAAGGATTATGTATGGATAATTAATCCCACAAAATATGCGATATATTTATTAATAAACTATTTACTATTAGTTTCGTAAAATTATTTTTCATGTGAGATTATATATCCATTTATTATTAATTCGATCAATCAAATATGGCCCAAAGTCAAAAAAGTTGGTTTTGAACTGAAACCTTACCCCAATCTAATGGCTTGATGGGTGAGTTCTACATCAATCTTTATTGCACATGATTTCTACTACAAAAATTGCCACTCCTCAAGTTGGGTTTGTTTGGATTTGGTTTTTCTCAAGTTGTTTATTGTTTTCATAATGCTGATTTGTGTTTAGGTTTGGAAATTCTATATATATTTATATATATGCTGCAGAAAGTATGGACAGTAGTGAATCCTAGAATTTATCAAATCTTCAAAAAAAGGCACAACACTTCTTTTTCACCATCATGATCATGCAAACAAGGCATGTATGTTTCAGTCAAAGTTTTGTGTTTCAGTGTATTAATGCTATCATAACATTATATATATTCAAACCACACTTGATTGTTTTACTATGTAATTATCATATAACATAATAAATTAGAAGGGCTAAATTGAGACATTTCTCCTGCCCACATGATTCCAACTTGTTAGCAGACTTTATTGGTAATATGCAAACAAGCTCAACTTTTTTGTTTGCTTGTTTTCTTTTTATTTATTTTTGGTCAGAATATTGATCACTCTGGTAACATGGATCCGGGTCGTAGTACTGAGCATAACTTGCACTTGTTACTGTGTCGATCACAACTGATGTTTTTATACTCAAACTAAATACGAATTTATACGCAGTCTCGCTGGCCTTTGAGACAGTTTTTCCAGATTTTAAAAGAAAGAAATTATAGATATATGCATATGGACCATTAATTGTTGCTGTTGTGTGGTGGTGTTTAATCATGAAATTCCCATCTTCATGCTTGAAGGTGGCACCCTACATGTTTTTTTTTTTACTTAAAAGAACCACTTTTCAGGCCCATTACATCAAACTGGGACACTTTCCCTTCACATACATGTCCTTGAGCCTAGGTACCCAATGAAAAGTCCTATGTACAATGAAATTACAAATGTACTTGTGTAGTCATTCATCACATCCTATGTATTTGATTAGGAAAAGAGTGGTAGAAAGTGATAGATGGAGAAAAGAACAACTAATTTTTGGATGCTTGTTTGTTTAGCAAGAAAGTGATGAAAAGTGAAAGAAAATAAAATTTCACATGTAATACATAAATCAATGTAAACTTTTGATTCCTGCAATGAAAAAAAACAAGCGACAATGCAAGAATTTGGTTATTTGTTATTTGAATTTCAAATTTATTTTTCCTTTCATATAATTTATCACTAAGCAATTTTTTTTTGCATTTTGGGCTTTCAGTGAGAGTAATTCGGGGTAATGCAATGTTTTTTCTTTCAAAACTTTCATCTTAAACAAATGCATGCGAGAAAATAAATTTTTATCTAATTTTATTTTCTTTCACCTTAGATTTTATTATTTTTACTTTGGAACATTTTGTTCTTCTTTCTTTCTAAAAAAAATGGACATTAATAAAAAAAAAAACAATTATATTTAATATTTTCAAAATAACATACCAACACTTGCCTTCTCAGTTTCACTATTGACATATTTATACACAAATTTTGAATACAAGAATCACGTGGCTGAATTAGGATCTCTCCTTTATAAACAAAAACCCATTACGATGCCCTTTAATTGCAAAACTTCCACTACAAGAGGTTGTGACAATAAAAACATAATAGAAAAGCTACAATACACATTTTATGCACTTAAATTTTTTTTTACTATACACGTTCATAATTAAACCATAAATATTTGTAATTAAAATTTATAATTGATAAATTATTAAAGTACAAAAGTTTATAAATTTAACTATAAAAATTTAAAATCAAAATCCATATAATTCATGCCTAGCGACTTTAATTCACATACCAAATCTTTTATAACTTTAACCACAAATATTAGGATTGCACACTTATCGAATTGGTTCGATTCTAAATAAATTCAAGAACTAAATTGCTAATAACGGTTTCACAAATTTTGAAACTAGAACTGGACCATCGTAATTGTAAAACTAAACTAGAATAAATATGTAAAAATAATTCAATTCCCGTTGAGTTTCGATTCTCCATTCTTATAGCTCAAAACTAATTTTACTACATACATAATCCAAATAAATTTATTCTAAATAGTTACTTAAAAAATTGAAAGTGAGAGCAAAATATAAGAGATATGCATTTGTCTAATGCAACACTAGTTGATCAAAAATAAAATGAACAATCATTTTTTCGAAACTTTTTTCTTTAATGACGTATTAATTATTAAATATTTAATTTTTTTAATAGTAGAATGCAGTAATTTTAATTTTACGTTAATCTTTTTAGACTAAACTATTTTTCTTTTCTTTAGTATATTTATTTGGATTAAATTTATTAAATTAGATTTAAAAAATAAATAAAGACTAAAATATAAATATATATACTCTTATTAAAAAATAATCCGATTTGATTAGAACATTTTTTTCATTAATAAAAATTGAGAATCAGACAGCATATAACAGTTTTAGAAAATCGAAAACTAAAATCGGACCATTTTAATATACAACCGAACCAAACCCGTACGGTTTGGACCTATTCAAACTAATTTACCGATTCTTTCAGATTTTTTGTGCACTCCTAACAAATATTTATAATTTTAATCATAAAATTTTGTAAGTGCATATGGGTCTGTATTAAAACTTCTCTCAAAACAAAATAATATTACAACATGCATCTTCAGAATAGTGAAGATGGGCCTAGGTCAGCCCACTGCTATCGTAGAAATCGCGGGCTTGTATCCCAGTTCCTATCCCTCGAATGGCAACATAGTTTCTGGGCCTGGGCCCAATCACCATGCCTAGCAACACCTACGGGTATATGTTAGTTTGGCTTTTACAAAAAAAAATAATAATTCTTTTAAAAATAAATTTTTGGAAAAATTCAAAAATATAGTTAGTTGGTATTTTTTTCAAACTCTTGATTTTTGTTCCAAATAATTTGAAAAAATAATATTTATTTTTAATCTACTGTACCTAATTGACCAAAATTAAATCAGCTGTCCCAAAAATTAAACCAAACAATAATTTAAAGTAGATTTACTAAAAAATCTAGTTGAAAAAAATGAACCCAACATTAGGCCCAGTTTGGTAGCATTTACAATTTTTTATTTTTTGTTTATAATAAACAAAAATATCTTTTTATTTATTTTTATAAAAAATAAAAATAAAACGTGTTTATTACATAGATATTTGGGAAGTAGAGGTCGAAAGTGATGACAAGAGATTTTAAACAGTGATAATAGTAAGAGATAGCAACGGTGGTCAGAAGTGATTGTCAGATACGATAGTCGGAGGTGGTAGGGGTGGCCAGTGGTAAGAAATAGTGGTTGGATGATGTTGCCGGTGGTGGTGGTCGAAGGTGATGGTTAGCGGTGGTCGACGGTGATGGCTGAAGAAGGCGGTAGACTGTGAAAGTTTCAACTTTCGAGTCTTCATGTTCTTGCTAATCCTCATCCTAAGTATTCATTTGGCTTCTCCAAAATTCTTCATAGCAAATTGTTGAGACAACTGTTTTTGAGATTTGTAATCTCATCCATACTGGATCTTGCGATCAGCTTGTCATCTACGTACAAAAGGAGAATTACATGCGAGTTGGTAAACTTCTTGATATAGTAGTAATGGTCACCATGGCATTTGCTGAACCTTGTATCTGCCATAAAACTGCAAACCGCTTATATCATTGCTTGGGTGCCTATTTCAACTCATATAAGCTTTTCTTCAATCTGTACACCATTTTCTCCTTCCCTTTAATCGAGTATCCCTGTGGCTACTGTATGTAGATCTCTTCTTTTAGGTCACCATGGAGAAATGGTGTCTTGGCATCTAGCTGCTCTAGATGCAAGTCTTCTGAAACTATTATACTCAAAACTATCATAATGGTAGATATTTGCACAACTGGTGAAAATATCTTCGGGTAGTAAATTCACAGCTTCTGCTGAAAACTCTTGACCACCAGCCTCACCTTATACCGCTTACTCCTATTAGTTTCTTCTTTCAACCTGTAAACCCACCTATTATACAGTGTTGACTTACCCTTGGATAACTGAACGAGATCCTAAGTCTTGTTAAATAACAGAGATTACAACTCTTCATCCATTAAACGCTCCCACTCTCCCTTTGCCTCTGTCTGCAAAACCTCTTCAAAGCATTCCATCTCTTTACTGTCTGTCAACAGAAGATAGTGCAATGATGGTAAATATCTGACTGTAGGTTTACTTACTCTAGTAGACCTCCTCATTATGGAAGTTTGTGGCTCTGCTTGTGGAGTTGACTGTCTATTTACATCTCGGGGTTCCAAGACTTTGCTAGATGATCCCTTAAAGTCAACATATTCTGACTCGTTTGCTGTCTCATCCTTATGATTTTGTCTGTTCTTGTACAAAACTGACTCATTGAAGACCACATCTATACTCCACACAACTTTCCTGCTTTTTGGATCCCACAGCCTATAATTGTAGCTATCTGTACTGTAGCCAACAAACACACATTTTTGAAACTTGGGGTGTAACTTGCCTATGTGTTTCTGACTTAATGTATACATAAGCTATGCAACCAAAAATGTGTAAATGAAAATTCTTTACCTCTTTTCTAGTCTAAGCTTCTTCTGGTAATTCACAATTCAGTGCAATTGAAGGCCCCTATTTATCAAGTACGCTGTTGTACTCACTACGTCTACCCAAAACTGCTTTGGCAACTCAACATGTAGCCTCATACTTTGGGCATGCTCCATGATCATTTTATTCATGCGTTCTGCCACTCTGTTCTGTCTTGGCTTCATCAGAATAATTTTCAGTCTCCTGATCCCATTAGCTACACAATAATTTTTAAATTCCCTGCTGCAGTACACTCTGCCATTATCAGACTTCAAACACTTTAACTTTAGACCTGTCTCATTTTCAATAGATGCCTTCCAAGTTTTGAAATATTGAACACATCTGATTTATTCTTACAAAAGTAAACCCATAACTTTTTGGTAGTATCGTCAATAAAAGTTACGAAATACCTCGAGCCACGAATAGAGAGTACCTGAATAGGTTTACATACATCTGTATGCACCAACTCTAATCTGTCTGACTTTGGAGTATTCGTCTGCTTTGCAAAACTGACATTTTTCTATTTCCCAAAGACGTAATCTTCATAGGATTCTAGGTCAGGTCAATTTAGAACCCATCTTGATCAGGTCAATTTTGCGTTAAGTTCCAAACCAATTCAGACCAACTTATCTCCGCCCCTTATAATGAGGTCGCATTGTGTGCATAATAATTTTGTTTAGTGTAAACTAGCAATTAACCTATGCTATGCACGGCATACAAAAATTAATATTAAATATATTATTTTAGTATTTTGTAACACTTAAAATAATGCAATTTAATTAAATTTACCGTGTAAAATAATTATTTTGATAAACTAGACAAGATAATTATTTTAATTTTTTCTCAAACTATTTATTATTTAATAAAAAGAAATCATAAATTTTTTTTGAAATTGATTTTCATTGGTCCATGCATTTTTTTGGATAATTATCTCTCCTCAACCGTTATTACACTTAAGAAAAGAAGATGATTTTATAAGAGGTTTGTTTTATAAGAGGTTGTAAAAAATAATAAATAAATATCCAAAAATTATAACTCTCAATACACTTATATTTTTTTATTTAGTTTTTATGTGCCAAAATTGTATTATATAATTTTGTAAAAATTAGTAAATTTAAATAATTGAATCTAAGATATATATATATATATATATATATATATATATATACACATGAATTTAATTAAAATTGATTAAAAGTTATTTTTAAGTGTGATGGTCATAAGTAAGAATAATACTAAAACTTAATTACTTAAAATTTTTAAATTTAATGATTTCAAATAATATTTTTTTAAAATTTAAAATTTATATTTTGCACTTAAAGTTGAAATTTAAAATTATGTTTCTCATAGTATATTCAACAAACAATAATAAATTTAAATTCTTAACTTAAAACTAACCGTAAAAATATTTAAATTTATTTAGGTGTACATTTTTAAAAAGTCTTATACCAATATTTGTTCATTACTCATCAAAAATTATATTTATATTTTTAATTTAATCAATTCAACAAAAGTGATTCCACCCGATAGCCTATGCAAATGTAATTACATAGAAATAGCATATATGGGTTGTGTATTGATTAGACTTTATGAAAAGATTAAAATTAAAAAAGGGTTTAACAAATTACTATATACATTTTAAAATCTAATTATATCATATTTCTTCAATTATTACCATAATAGATTGTTTTCAAAATTAGGAAAACACCAAATAAAAAAGAAAAGGTAAATAATTTAAGAAAGAAATTTGTCCATGATTTTATAAACAAAATAGAAAATTTTCAAAAATCAAGGGTAGGATTGGTTAATAGAATTTATAAAAATATATCCTTTCTTTTACACAATCTCTTTAAAAAAATCTCAAAACATAAATTAGGATGTATTTTAAAAAAATCTCCTAAAAACTTTCTTTTAGAAAAATCTCCTAAAAAACCTCATTTTGAAATTGGATCTTTTAAGATGCTTCTCATAAAAACTCCATTTTCGTTAATATATATATAGATTCTTGAAAAAACGTTCGGTAAATAGTATTCCCTTTATAAAGAGAGCTAATTCCCGTAACTCTAATTGTTTATTATTTTTGATGGGGTTGGACTTGATGGAAGAGATACATAAAATTGTGGGTTTTCACCTGCTTTTTTATATCAAGAAATTATGGATAAAAATATATATATATAGTGAGAAAATTAGTTCACGTTTAATTTAAATGAGTAAAGAATGAGATAAGAATTAGAAAGACATTTTTTACTATTAAATAAGAATATAAAATAATGCGAAGCCTATAGTATTGATAATATTAGGGGGCCAAATATTATTATTATTATTATCATTAATTAAAGGTTTTATCCGACTATTTATCCTACTTTCACAATACAAATACAAAATTATTTATCTCAAGACAAAAATAGAACTGGAACCCTTATTCCTCCGTATCCCTAGTTCCAAAGTAATATGGCCAAATAGAAAAAGGTTGAATCTACCTAACTATTATTGTGGAAATCCAAGTTTGTTGGTGCCTTGATCTTTCTTCAATATTTTATATTCATTTTTTTTTTCAATTTTTATAAGTTTGGTTCAAGATATTATATGGTTTACATGTATTTTCTTAAGGGAGTGTTGAAATGTGACATTCATAAAACACTACCACTATCAAAAGCATAAGTGAATTGACAAATCAAAGCAAAATTAAGTAAAAGGAGATTGATCCTCTTTCCCTCTTTGCGTAAAAATTACAATTATTTTTTTTTGCTTGGAGGAGGGAGGTTGCTTGGAGGAGGGAGGCTTTGACAATAATTCCTCTTTGATCTCACTCTCCCTTGATCTTGTTCTCTTTTGTTTTCGATCTTTCTTTTCTTTATTCTAATTTTCCTTTCATATTGGTTTTTTTCTTATTTTATTTTGATTTGTGTGTGCTTTGCACTTCATTTTATTTTTTTGTGCATTTTATCTTTTCATCATCTATTCTTTTCCACTATATTTTTATTTTTGAATAACTTTTTCATATTTGGAACGTCTATCAAATTGCCATAAGTAGATCAACGTTGCTACCGCCAAAGTCTAAGTAGCCTCTTCGACCTTCAATAAGGTTTTTTTACAAAGTTAGGTAAAAATGATAATACCATTTTTGCTGACTAAAGAAGAAAAGCAACGATGTGCAACTTATGAGATGATCAATTTTTGTCCCTTGTTTGTCATTTTTTGTATTTTATAATACATTTCTAAAATTTGTGGTCATCTCTGCATGGAAGTTTGGTTTTTTTTTTATTATGGGGATTTTGTCCTCTCTTTTTAAATGGAGGCTTTTCTATCTCACATTGAGAACATATCTTGTTGAATTCAATGTACTTCTTTAATTAATTTTATAATGCACATAGGTCCTTTTTGTTTTTTTCCTTCAAAAAAAAAAATACACACTATCCTATCTATCTGTTTCCAAAAAGAACATGGATTGTGACCTTAAATATAGCTATCAAAAGATAGAGAGCTAAGGGAGGGAAATCATCATCCTCCTCCTAGTGGGGATTAAAGGGAAGCACTCACTCAACGTGTCAGGGACCTTTCTAACCCATTTGTTAACAATTAGAGAGAATCTTTGGCAAATTATTAGATACTCTTGATGTACCAAGTAAGCGATATCAGGTGATGTTCTCGATAAATAATTAAATAATTGCAACTTATATAATATAAGTTCACTTTTTATTTTCTAATTACCTAATAAAAATTAGTCATTATATATACCTATTGTAAAATTTATTGTTACCATATTGAGTAGAGCATCATATAAATTTGTCATATAATACTTTAAAAGTACTAAATCTGATGGGTGGTTTTGAATCACAACCCTACCCCAATCTGATGGCCTTATTCCATGAGTTCTACTGTAAAATTTCCACTCCTTTTTTTTTTCAAGTTGGGTTTGCTTGGATTTTGTTGTTTTCCAAGTTCTTTAATATATTCATAAAGCTGATTTGTGCTTGGGTTTGCTTCTCTCATGTGGAATGTATGTTTGGGTTTGAAAAATTCTATATGCATATGTTTAAGAAAGTGTGGACAGTTCTGAATCATTAAAATATGTAAAAATAATGCCTTCACTATCAATGTTTCAATATTGCAGTCATAACATGATCTATTCAATAATCACATTTGATGCTTGAGACATACATTGAGTTTTAAGCCTTTACTACTATATATGAATATCATATATAAAATATAATAAACTTGAACGGCTTAAAAGGCATGTGAATTGAGACAATTTTCCTACCTATTGAATAGGATCTGTTTCTAGTTGTTTTGGAACACTTAGGAAATTCTCTAAATAAATACATGGTTTTTCTTTTGCGGCAACGTGCTATTGGGTGGTAGTCCATCTTATGGGGTATAAATATGTTCAATTAAGAGACTGCACATGATATTTCCATTTATAGCAGAGTTTTGACATTAGTAGGCTTTTCTTTGCTTTTTCAATTTTTTTTCTTTGCGTGACTCAAACTTGCTTGCATCTTATTATTGAGAATTATTATAAAAGTAATTCTACAGGGCCCGATTAATATGACCGAACCAAGATCTTCACCTAATTACCATGTTGTCGCCCACCTTTGTGGTAACTTTTCCTTTGTCTTTAACAAATCTACCTCCACCTTGTTTATCGCTGCCGTGAATGTGATTCATACCTCCATCTTATTTGTTGTTATTGTGCGTGTGATTTATCATCATCCCCCCCGCCCCCCTTCTTTTTTTTTTTCTCTCTCTCTCTCTCTCTCTCTCTCTCTCTCTCTCTCTCACACACACACACACACACACACACACACACACACACACACACACACCAATTTGGCCCATTTGGCCCTTGTTCAATGTTTAACACTAGCATAGCATGGGTTTAAATGAAAGAAAAATAAATCTAAGAATTTGTAAGCTTTAATTATGGAGATTAATACTACAAGTTACATACTGACGCCTCATTTATTGCAAGACAGAATACTGTAAAGATACAATTAAGTTACTAGAACAGAATTAAACTACTAGAAATGAAAATAGTTTGCGATCGTAACATATAAATGTTGCGATTGTAGAGAAAAATGGAGAAAAGTGCACAGGCACAATGTGTAATATTGCGACCGCGAACATACCAGTGCATTTTTGTAACGACCGCAACTATGGAAGTTGTGGCCGCAAGGTATGTACCCATTGTTTTACTAAATTTTAATGATCAGTGTGTTAGGTGCAAACATGCAATGTGTGGGGTCAAATATGAAACTGAATCACAGGAGAAATTAAGACTTATTTCAATCAAAATCACAACTAAGGCATGAGTAGTCTAATACTAGTTAAGATCTCAGAAAAAGCATGCTAATCATGTAATTAAAACAATAAGGCCAAATAATAACAAATTAAAAGAGAAAGCATGCGAATTGTAAATCAAAATTAGAAATTTAACCCGACCTCTCCATGTAGATAGAAAGTGTCGAGAGAGAAGTGTCGGGATTCATATAGGTATACCTGCGAAGCGACGATCTGGATGTATGCTCATGTTGTGTAATGCTCATCTTTCCAATCACCGAGAAGACTCCAGTTCCAGTACTTCGGGTAATGGGAGTGTATGAAAAATGGGGATTTGGTTCAATAATGCGGCAGAGTATCGACCTTAGAAATTATCCTCCTTAAAATTGTACCGAAGATACGTATTTATAGAAAATGTCACCTAATGAGATGGTGACACGTTCCAAGCTCAGCAGATTCCCAAAAAGGTTGTGGTCGCGAGCTTTAAAGGCTGCAGTTGCGAGGTTGAAGGTTGCGGGTGTAAGGTTCAAAGGTTGTGGCCGCGAGGTTGAAGGTTGCGATCATGAGGTTGAAGGTTGCAGTCGCAAGGTTCAAAGGTTGCGGGTGCAATTACTTGGGTTAGTGAACAACCAAGTCGCAAGGTTTGAAGGTCGCTGCCTCAAGGTTCGAAAGATGTGATCTTGTGATTCGATTTCACGGAGTACTGGTCTTTAATCATTTTCAGATGATCGTTTAAAGACTTTGTGCATCATCCCACTTGATTTTTATCATTGGATTCACCCAGATAAGCTTAAGATTCGGTAGGGTCAAATTGGGGTGTCTATAGTTGCTCCTTTTTTATATAACTTGCACAGCAATGTGTGATGCGAGTTATGTCAAAGACCCAGAGATAACATCCATTTGACTGGGCCGCCAATCTTAGGCTCCAAACACACAAGCATTCATATGATGGTGGTCGTACTAACATGATGTAAGATGTAAGATGCATGATGCAAGATGTAAAATGTGATGCGAATACTAACATGTCAAAAGAATACCCTAAAGGTTGAGTCAAGACCTAAATGAGCACAAACAAATAATTATTCAAAGATCGAGTCAAGATATAAGAACTCAGCCAGAAATAAAATAATTATAAGGATCGAGTCAAAATTCGAGAAATTATCTTGAACGGAAAAACAAAACAAATTAATAGTTAAGTCAAGACCTAAAAATTTGGATGAGAACAGGATAGAAAATAATTAAAAAGTCGAGTCAAGATTTTAAAATTATTTTTATCGGGAGAAAATCACAAATTAATAAGTCGAGTCAAGACCTAAAAATTTAGACGAGAATGGGATAAAAAAATAATTAAAAAGTCGAGTCAATACTTTAAAACTATTTTTAAACCCTAAAAATTGGCAAACAAACATATCATTGGGGCATTAAAAACACATAAAAAGTAATCATGACATAGGTGCTTGGGGAGAAAGGCTTAGGGTGTCTGGGGAGCAGGACTTGAAAAACCTAAGATGCCTTATAGACTTAGGGTGCTTGAGGAGTAGGGCTTGAAACATAGGATTCCTAGCGCACTAGGGCTTAAAAAACTTAAGACGCTTTTTGGACTTAGAAGCAGGGCTTGAAAGATAAGATGCCTAGCTCACTACAGCTTCAAGAAACCTAAGATGCCTTATGAACTTAGGGTGTCTAGATTACTAGGGCTTGACAAACCTAAGATACCTTCTGAACTTAGGATGCTTGAGAAGCAGGGTTTGAAACATAAGATGCATAGCGCACTAAGGCATAGGAAACCTAAGACACCTTTTGGATTTAGGGTGCCTAGATCACTAGGGATATAGTTTGGAGAAAATCTAAGACACCATATGAACTTAGGACCTAGATGCCTTATGGACTGGGGTTTGTAGAAAACCTAAAACCCATTTTGGATTTAGGACCTAGACATCATATGGACTACGGTTTGGAGAAAACCTAAGACACCTTTTGAACTTAGGATCTAGGCACCTTATGGACTAGATTTTGGAGAAAATCTAAGATACCTTTTGGATTTAGGGCCTACACGTCTTATGGACTAGGGTTTGAAGAAAACTTAAGACACCTTCTGGATTTAGGACCTATAAGCCTTATGTACTAGGGTTTAGAGAAAACCTAAGACACTTTTTAGACTTAGGACCTAGACGCCTCGTGGACTAGGGTTTGGAGAAAACCTAAGACACATTCTAGACTCAGGATATAAACGCCTTATAGACTAAGGTTTGGAGAAAATCTAAGACACCTTCTAGACTCAGGACCTAAGCAACGCTTCGTATATGACTAAGATTTGGAAGAGGATGCCTAGCGCACTAGGGCTTGGATCAACGAGCATTGCTGAGGGTTGTTACACATCTTTTGGGATCCACGGGCTCATGTTTTTTGCTTTGGCCTTGAAGAGTTATGCCCCATGTAGAGGAGTTCACTGCCATTCTTGATCTCGTCTTACAAGAGTTCGTGGCAATACCTTCCATGTTCATCTCTATGAAAAAGTAGATCTTGCGTCTTTGTGGTCTGACTGGTCAGGAGGTTTTTTTCTTCATCTCTTTGTGGTCTAACTAGCCAAGAGGTTTCTTTCTTGGTCCATGGGAATTAATTGGATACAAATTCTGCCCTACCGGTGCCGTTGGTGACTTCAGCTTTCAATTGCGGTGTCATTATGTTCTGTGCATCTATCTGCTTGCCTGGTACCTTCTTGTTTCCTATGACGACCAGGTTAGCACTATCATGGTAGGCATTGCTGAGCAAATAAGGGTAGGAAAAGACTTCGTGCCCTTAGTTTTGGCTGAGACCTTGATTGGTCTAGATGCTATCCACTGGGGTGTAACCACTCTTTTGCCGGTAGTCCTCTGCTTTTCCAAGTAAAACTCAAATCTATCCCTTTTTCGATCTTCTCTCTTTTTGTCGATTTTTCTCAATTTTTATCGCTTTTCTCTCCTTTTGCTTATTTCTCTCCGATTTTATCACTCTTCTCTCATTTTTCCATTATCTCTTTTTATTTTTCTACAGATCTCTCCTTTTGCTGATTTCTGTCGTTTCTTACCTATTTTCTCTCTTTTCAGATGTGGATGATATAGAATGTAAATCTTCTACATAAACTGGCTTCAGATTGGCACAACACTACTACCTTTGTTTATCATCTTTTTTACCCAATATGCAGTATGAGACAGCTTGGAGGTAGTATCTCTTTTCCCTAACTGGAGGAGACATCACTTGGCTGTGCTCCTGGTGGTGCATCTCTTTTATGACTTTAACCACTATAAACTATCTAGATGTCTTGCTGATTGGTCTGCGGCTGTCTACCTTCTACTATCCACACCAAATCATGAGGTATTTTGGTCGAGATGTTAGATCATATTTCACGACGTACAGGATTGTATGTATTCATCTTCTTTTCAGGCCCCATTTCTGGTGCAATATCAGAAGGCTTGGCTATCTCATTCACTAATGAAGATGCAGGAGTTATCTCACATTGAGCTCTCCGAAGAGTACAAGGCATGGCTGGTTCAGGAAAACGAGAGCAGTAACAAAGAAAAGGGAGAAGAACAAGTAGTAAAGAAAAGAAAGATCTAAAAGATCTATTTTGCTTTTAGGATTTTGTAACTTTCTTTTTATTTAGAGTTTGGGACTTGCGTGCCCTCCCTTTATTTTCAAAACCTTATAATCGCAGTTGAAATAATGAAAATTTCACGTTTATTTGAAAAAGGTTCTCAATTATTATAATTTTTTCGATTCTTGCAATTAAACAACGTTATTATTAGAATTTAAGATAAATTTGTATTGATCATTACTCAGATTCAAAGATGACTAAAATAAAGAATGTGACCGGACTTCTTGAAAGAAGCTTCCTACGTATCCCACAAAGTGGAATCAGGTCATAATGTAGTTCGAGCTCGGTTCACTTTCAGGTATTAACACTCTTTTTTTACGATGCCATAACTTTTGCCAAGGTCGCTCTTTCGAATTTTCAACCTTGCGGACTACTCTAACTTTTACCTGGGCCACCTTTTTGATTTTCAACCCAGCGAGCTTTTTCTTTTTATTTATTTTTCTCTTAAGGGTAGTACTTTTTGAGTTAGTCCAAGTTGATCGAAGTAGAGAACGCGTTACCATTAAATCCATGATGATTACAGCATCGCTGGTCATAATAGTCTTGATTAGATATGTCCCGATCCAATTTGGCTTGAACTTTCCCTTTGGGTCAAAAATAGGAGCCTTGATTTTCTTAAGAACTAAGTCACCATCTCTCAGATCCCAGGTCTTAACTTTTTGTTGTTGAACGCTCTAGCTATTCTCCTTTGATACCCTTGTATGTGGAACAAAGATTGTAGTATTCTTTCATCGAAGAAGGGAACCTCTTCCATCCAGTTCATCTGCCATTCTTTTGCGAGTTGAGCCGCATCTTATACTTCCTAATCCTTTCGAGAATTTTCAACATCGCTATGATATGGTCGTCTCGATCTTTGGACTTAACAATAATGTCACCCACGCACACCTTGACTTCCTTATGTTTTATATCATACAACAAGGTAGTGGCATCCCTTTGATAGGTTATCCCTGCATTCTTTAAATCAAATGGCATCACGCGATAGCAATAGGTGCTCCACAGTGTAGTGGATGCCATCTTTTCTCTGTCTTCAGGGTCCATTAGAACCTAATTGTGTCCAGAGAAATTGTCCATGAATGACAACAGAGCGTGCCCCACTGTACTGTCCACCAAAGCAAAAATGTGTGGCAACGGGATGTCATCCTTAGGATTGGCCTTATTGAGTTCTCAAAAGTCGACATAGACTCTAATCCGTCCATCCTTCTTCAAGACCGACACAATGTTAGCCACCCATCTCGGATACTCGGTTACCATAAGGAACCCATTGTTGATCTGTTTGGTGACCTCTTCCTTGATCTTTAGCGCCCATTTTGGCCATATCCTTCTCAACTTTTTCTTAACTGATTTGGCATTGGAATATAAGGGGATGCAGTGTTAGACGATATCGGAATCAATTCTGAGCATATCCTCATATGATCATGCAAAACCGTTTTTGAATTTTTTTAATAAATTCATTAATTATTCACGTTCAACTTAAAATAAAGAAGAACCAATTTGGACAATTTATGATTTAATTTCATTACCTAGATTTATTGACAAAATTTCTTCAATTATTAGTTAGGCATGCATTTCTTTTTCTCTTTTTATTAAAACTTTTAATTCTCCGGGGACATCCCCTTCGAATTCAAAATCATCAAGAAGCGTACAAAATAAATCAAGCTAAGCAGAATAACCAGAACTTTTGTTTATTTCATTGATATTAAAGAGAGCATGGATTATAAAATCGAAAGCAAAAGAAGAGGATGCACAGACAGACGTGGCTCGACATCCAACTGATCAGAACAAAACAAAAACTTGCAAGACTCAAATTATAACTCAAGACTTGAATCTTGCAAATTACAAGAACCCAAAAACCAGCTGTGACATTTAGTTTTGGGACAACAGATGGAGATGGAATGACCTTATTGTCGATGAGATCCTGAATTTCATGACGCAATCTCAAACAATTGTTGGTCAGGTGTTCGTGGCTCTGATGGTATGAGCAATATTGAGAGGGATCGTTGCGTGGCGGTAAAGGGTTAGGAGGCGGCATTGGATCAAGAAGCTTTACCAGCCCTTTCTCAATAAGTTGATTTAGGATTATGGTCAAAGAGATATTAAGGGGAGTGAAAACTCTCCTTGGCATTTTTGGTTGCGACAGTTGGTTGTTTTTGGGAGGAGGTGATGAAGGTGAAGAATTTGGTCGATCTAATTGTGGGTTTAGCAAATTCACCTCGTTAGAGCGAGATACGAGGTTAGTGGAAGAGGTGAACTGATTTTGGTAGTTGGATAGGTAAGGTCTTCTCGGCTTTTGGCTCGGCTCAGCCTCATTGATATCACCAGACTAGATTTCATCTTCTATCTAAACGCCAGCATTAAACAATTGCTCAAATGTAGAGAGCGGCCGTGGGATCAGATAACGCTTCAATGGGCACTAAAGATTCTTGACTATAATCCTCACATGTTCTTTTCTGTTGGTCGATTTGTTATTTTGGCTTCTTTGCCTCTCCATCTGGTCAGAAAGTCCACAAATGACTCCATGCTTTCCTGATAAGTGGTCTCGAGCTCCCGGTGGTTACATCCAGCTCGACGTTATAGCTATACTGGCTGACAAAGGCCGTGGCAATATATTTTCATGTCCTAATTTTGGTGATGTCCAAGGAAAAGAACCACTTCTAAGATGCCACAGAGAGGGATCGGTAGAACAACTGTGTTTTTAGCTGATCATCTATTCCCACTAGAGAGAGAGCACTGATATACATCCTTAGATGAATCTGGGGGTCTCTAATTTCATCGAACTTCTTAATTTCTAGCATCTTGAACTTTTCTGGGAGCTTGGCATCTGGGAAGAGACATAAGCCTCCCACATCCCACATATATTTCTCTACTCCTTTCGCCTTCCTCAGCACCTTTTCCATCCTATCAATTTTTTTTTGCTAACGCGAACTCCTTGGTTTGGGCTATATTCTCCTCCTCCACCACAACCTGGCGAGGAACCTGGGGTAGTACAGTAACTTGTGGTCCATCATGACCCTGATTATCATCCCAAAAGTCCTCACCATAGTTGTTCGGGTCTTCTTGCTATTCATTCACTCCCGATAAATGAACCTGAATTGCCCAAATTTGTGTCTAGCACTAAATTTGAGCTTGAGTTTGTTGTTTAACCATTCTTTGTGTATTAGCAATCGCCCTTATTAAGGTTATCAAGTTCACTTCATTTTTTGCCATCTCGAATGGTTCTGCAGCCTGTTCAAATATCCTGTAGAGTCTTCTAGTAGCAAATCTGGCCTAAACATGTAGAGGATTCGGCACTTCTGACCTAATGATCTAGGACTAAAACACACTTGAGAACCCAAGAAAGAAAATATCAGAAACTCCTCGAACAGAACTCTGGCAAAGGTGGCAAATCTTCCAAGCATAGCACGATGAACTGTGGTAAGGTACAAACGGCGAAACAACAGGATGCCCTAGTTGGGCCCCGACCAATAAAAGATCGAAAAGCAAAACAAAGCAATCAAAAACCTTGAAAGAGGAGCCTAAAAAGAACCCGACTGACATTGAAGCAACTTCCTGGAGAAAGGTTTAAACAAAGGTTCTATAGAAAAAAAACGGACAGCACTCCGAGAGGGAAAACCAATCTAAAATCTTAAGCTAGAACCTAGATAAAGACTAGAGAGAAAACAACCCTAAACTAATAAAGGTTCTAAAGAAAGCCCAAAAATTCGGGCAGAGCCCAAGGAGGAAAACAAACCTTAACAAAATAAATGATGCTAAACAAATAATTTGGGTATAATCCCGAGAGAGAGAAAGCTATTCTAAACTAACAAAAGGGTCCTACACCAAAAACCTAAGCACAACCTCGAGAAAAAGACCGAGATCCTAATATAAACAAAGGTTAAAACTATAACCCGGGAAAGAACCCGAAAGGGAACTAATCTAAACCAAGCAACCAAACAAAGGTATTAAGCATATATAAACAAAACATCCAATTAAATAAAAACACATAATCTTACGGGTTTAGCCCCTAATTGGGGGTTTTAAGCTACTAAATGCAGAAAAGGCAAGTTTGGTAAACACTCTCGGTACCTTCTGAATTGAGTCAAGAATATACCTCCCATGCGAAGCATAGTTAAATGATATGCAATAACCTTTTTTGTCGCACCTATAGGAATGTGCGGCTAGAAGGCTTGCCTGTCTTCCTGAGATAGCATTGAGACAGTAAACTGATCAAAATATCGGGTCGACCAAGCAGAGACTGAGAACAATGCAAAATACGTGTGAGAATGCAAATGAGAAAGTTATATTAAGAACCAATAATGTTTTCAAGTTTAACCCTCTTATAAAAACAGTCTCTAGTGGAGTCGCCAAAAAATATTGTGGCGCCAAAATTTTGGGTTAAGTTCAAAAATGGAGAATTTAAGAGTTATTTTGGAAAATTTTAACACCCTGAAAACCAAATGATTTTGACATTCCATTCTATTGAAAATTCGAGTCGCCACTTGATTTTTTAGAAAAATCAAGAAAAATAAAAAGGAGCCAATGATCTTGAAAACATTTAACTAGAGAAAACATAGGTCCGGGGCCTAAGGTATGAATCAGGAAAGGTGTTAGTCACCCCATTCGCCTAACCATGAGATTGGCCTTCACTAATTATCATCGATTCTTAATCAAATTTCTCAAATGCATGCAGATACAGAAAGTGAAAGTAAAGAGAGAACAAATGAAATCAAATACTGAAAATAACATAGCATAGATATATAGAACAAAAAATGAAAACACGAAAAGAAATCATAAGTCTTAAAGCATGCAAAATCTATACTAAGGATACATTGTGCAAACCGCATGTGACAATAAACAAAGGATGAAATCATCAAAGAAAACTAGCAAACCCTAATCATGTCAAAATTAAACTATGATTAACACTAGCATGGCATGGGTTTAAATGAAAGAGAAATAAACCTAAGGATTTATAAGCTTTAATCGTGTAGATTTATACTACAAGTTATATACTGGATACCTCATTCATAGCAAGATAGAACTTTATATAAACACAATTAAGCTACTAGAATAGAATTAAACTACTAAAAATGAAATTAGTTTGTGGCCGTAACATATGAATATTGCGATTGTAGAGAAAAATGGGAAAAAGTGCACAGGCGCAATGTGTCAGTGTATTTTTGTCACGACCGTAACAATGGAAGTTGTGACCACAAGGTATGTACGCATTGTTTTACTGAATTTTAATGATCAGTGTGTTGGGTGCTAATATGCGATGTGTGAGGTCCAATATGAAGCAGAATCATAAGAGAAATTGAGACTTATTCCAATCAGAATCACAACTAAGGCATGAATAGTCCAATACTAACTAAGATCCTAGAATAAATCATGCGAACCATGTAATTAAAATAATAAGGCCTAATAATAACAAATTAAAAGAGTAAGCATGCGAATCATGAATCAAAATTAGAAATTTAACCCAACCCCTCCACGGGGTAAAAAGTGTAAATAGAGAAGTGCCAGAGTTCATATAAGTATTCCTGCGAAGCGACAATCCGAATGTATCCTTAGGTCATGTAATGCTCTTCTCTCCAATCACTGAGAAGGCTCCAGTTCCAGTACTTTAGGTAATAGAAGTGTATGAAAAATCAGGGTTTGGGTCGATAATGCGGCAGAGTATTGACCTCAAAAATTGTCCTCCTTAAAATTGTACCGAATGTATGTATTTATAGAAAATGCCACCCAATGAGATGATGACACGTCCCAAGCTCAGCAGATTCCCAAAAAGGTTGCGGTCGCAAGTTTTAAAGGTTGCGGTCGAGAGGTTGAAAGTTGTAGGCGCAAGGTTCAAAGGTTGCAGGTATAATTACTTGGGCCAATGAATAACCAGGTTGCAAGGTTTGAAGGTCGTGGCCTCAAGGTTAGAAAGATGTGATCTTGTGATTCGATTTCACAGAGTACTGGTTTTGAATCATTTCCTAACGATCATTTAGAGACTTTGCACATCATCCCACTCAATTTTCGTCATTGGATTTATTCGGATAAACCTAAGATTTGGTGGGGTCAATTTGGGGTGTCTACAACTGGTGACCTCTTTAAGTTCTAGGGTGTCCTTTTCGTACATCACAGTTGTCACGAGATGATCATAGGATGTTGGAAGCGATGCTAGTAGAAGTATCGCCTTATCTTCATCATCAACCTTTACTCTAAACTCAGATAACTTTATGGTGAGCTTATTAAACACGTTGAAATGTTCCAATTGATTTGTACCTTTCCTCATTTGTAGTACATATAATTGCTTCTTTACGTATAACTTATTGGCCAGATTTCTCTTCATGTAAAGACCTTCCAGATTTGGCCAAATCTCATGTGCTGTCTCCATATTAATCACGTTGCGAATTACATCATTTCTCAGATTTAGCTGAATCGAACTCACAGCCTTGGCATTAAGCTCTTCTCAATCGTCGTCGGCCATCTTCTATGACTTCTTTACCTTACCGAGTAACGCCTTGGAGACACCTTGCTAGATCAACAAATTCTTCATACACCTCTGTCACAGGGAGAATTTATACTTATTAGTAAACTTCTTGACTTCATACCTGATGTTCATCATCTTTACTGCAATCTTGTGACTAAGCCTTTAGCCTCACTTTGATACCAATTGTTGGAATTTTTGGACACAAATTTTCTACGCAGCGAAAATAGGAACGTAGGCTACGATCCACACAAATCAAATAGAGAACAAGAACAACAAGAAGAGATAACATAATATATGTGGTTTGACTGACTGTCTACCTCCATGGGAGAGACAAAATAATCCACTATTGAGCAATAAAGAATACAAGATTCACTCTCTCAGCCTCACAATCACTGTAGCCTCAAAATGAGCCTATTTCTGTCTCTCTATACTCTTTCTAACCTCTAAACTGAGTCTCTCTAGAGTAATATACGTTCTATAATTTTTATGAAACATAAAACCCTTATATATTAAGCCCCTTAGGTCAATACTTAAGTCTAGCCACCGCGTAAGAAATTACTGCTGCGCCCAGATCGCTTGATTGGTCTCAGTTAAAACATGCTCTTAGTTTCTCTGCATTTTGCAAAGATCCAAAAATTGTTTTGACCTCTTTTCAGCATTCCAAACTCTATCTGATTGTCCTACCGACCTTGGATACCAAAATTTGAGACACCAAACCAACATTCTAGTGTGGTACATGATATATGGAATTTAGATTAATTCATAAGTCACTCTAAGGAATTGATAATAATAGGATCATAATTAAAGAGATGAATTGTAGTAAAATGAGGTACTTGAGTTTATTGGGTCGAGGGTGTAATAAACTTGTTGGAGTGGGAATTTGATTTAAAAAGACTAACTTGGATGGTGAAGTATTGAAATTGGGACCTTAGAATGCATGTTTAAGCTTCAACTTGATAAAATGTGGAGTAAAGTTTGATTCAGAGTTTAAGTCCAAGATTTAGAAGTTCATGAACCAAAATTCGTACTTAAGTGGTTACACTATGTTGATTCGATGAGAATTTTCTAGAATTAGAGGGTTGGAACTCATATGAGATTGTAAAAGACATTTTGATTATTGAATGAAGGGATTAGAATGACTATAATGGTTTACGTAAAGAGATTTGGAATTTTAAGATAAAATCTTAGGATAAATTAAAAAGGGCAACTTGAACAATTGGGGAAGTCCATAGATATAAACTTAACTTTAAGTTGTTGTAAGGCATGAATCTCAATATATATATATATATTGAGATTGTATATAACATGAGAATATATGAGCCATGGAATTTCCTTGATCACTTAAACTTTGAAGATTAAAATATTGTTCTTGAATTATCATATCAATTATATATCCCAACTTAATTATAGTGTGATAAATTATATGTTTGCGAGTTGAGTTGAATTTCAGGATATATGTGGAAAACTTGGATTGATTTCATGTAATTGGATGAGAACCACGGGTCTAAATACTTCAATGAGGTTCATGGGTGGAAGATTACAACTTACTTTTGAGTATTTAGAAAATTGGGGGCAATATAATCAAAATTTTGAATTGATTCTTGATTGAGTGATTTGAATTCATGAAAGTTGGATATAACATTAGAGTTAGACATTTATGGAGTTACTTGAGCTTTGTAACTTACAAAATACAAGTTAATGGTTGAGTTTTGAACTAAATCTTAAGGTTTGGTAAATTTTGATCAAATTCCAAACTGATGTTGTTATAGCATGTTAATCTTATGAAAATTTCATTAAATGTATGGTTTAAAACAGTTAAAGTTGTCAGATTTGATTACAATGAATAATGAAAACAAATAGTTGAGATGTGAAATTAAAGATTGTGGTTGAATTTTTGATTGAATGAACGAGAATGAATAACCAAATTATTAGATAGAACGATATGGTACTAATTTGATGGGTTCAATGAATGGAACCAAAAACTAATGCTTAATTGATAAAGTCAATGATTAATGAATAATAGGAACCGACAGTGGAATGTGTTGAGTAAGTTGGGTTTGACTAACTTCGCAATAAAAGATTGAAAACATGCGCAAATAAGGTGCCCTACCCATCTAGTTAGTTACCAAAAAGTATGCATGGGTTGTCTATCCATTAGTGTTCATCTGAATTACTGAAAAGTGATATTTTTCATGGTGAGTTATAGAGCGAGTTATTATCCTTTGGATTACGCATAACTAGATGAGTGATAATAGCTAGGAATCTCAATAAGCTGCACCCGGGTGTTGGTTGAGAACTTAACTATTAAATTGAATAAACTTGGGAATTGAAAGAAAAATGAATGTGAAACCTAAATATATGTACTAAATAAAATGTTGACATGATTTGAATGAAGTGGAATGTGGGTAATGAATTGAATGTGGATAAAATGAGAATTGTGATATGAAAATTTGATACAAACTAAGTTGAATATGGAATAATTGGCCATAATCATATATAATGGAACAAGTAGAAGTTGTGATTCATCTTAAATATTGAAGTTCATGAAATAGAATTGGAAATAATTTAAACCTCACTTAACTTGAGAGAAAAAGGAATTGGTTTGGTTATAAATATAAATGTGTGCAAGCTATTATTCAAATGTGAGAATTTGCTATGATGCATTGTTGCATTCATCCACCTACCCCACGTATCATGCATTAAGTTAATTTTTAGTCGTTATCCTACGAGTTTCGTCTCATATTGATTGATTGTTTTTATTTTTCATGTCCTAAAGATAATGAGAAGGCGTAGGAAAATGCTTGATCTTGATGAAAGTTTTGAAGAATGATAAAAGGAACTCATATTTTGTAATTGTATGATGTAAATTAATTTTTTTGGGAAGTACATAGAATTGAGATAGTAATTGCGGATTTGAAAGGTTAAGTTGTCATATTTAAAGTGTTAGATTTCAAGTCTCAATTGTAAAGCTTAAAGAATTTCTTAAACTTTTTACTCTTGGAGGAATGTAATTATTTTGGATATTTAGATAGAGTTTGGCATGTATGGTTTAATACTTTTATGAATAAATGTAATTGTAATTATATGGAGAATGTTAATCCCTATGTAGTTTTAAACTGCGATTAGAGATTTAGATCTAAGCTACGCCTGAGTATATTGTGTGGATTGCGTAGGACTATCCAAAAAATATAGGAGAGTTTGCTGAAATTTCTAAAAAAATTATACTTAGATTATTTTTTATGTTTGGGATTTAACATCTACAAAAATAATTTAAATTCAAGAATTTTTTTTAAAAGATGCTTTGACCATAAAGTGAATTTTATAAAATGGGGTCCCATCGTTTATTCTATAAGGTTTAGTTATCACATAGGGATCACATACCTCGGGTTTGGGAGCGTGACACAAATATTTACGAATTAGTGACCAGATTTAATTGTTACCAAACATCTTTGATTTTGTGACTAATTTGATTATGGTCGCCAAAAGCGCATAAGTCTAGATATATCTATATCTTGGGCGAGTAATATATTTGAGTTGCCAAAAGAGAGTCAACATATTTATAATATGCTTCGCGAATAAGTATATTTTAGTCAACAATGAGTACATTATGCAATTACATTTTGGTCCCCAAAAATCTTTATGCATTTCCTCCCAAAAAAAATAAAAAACAAAAAAGCATTGGTGCCAAACCTTTGGGAGAATAAGGTCTAAGTCCAAGTAATTGCACAACTAAAAAAAACTTCCCCATGTAATGAAACTCACGAATTGAATGACCATATTACTGGTCATTATTAATATAACCTATTATAAATGCACTCCATTTTTCTTTACATATAAGAATGGAGAATTTAGTACGTGGGAATATAGTTATGTGAAAAGAAATTTAAAAAAAAAATTTAATATATATGATTCTGAAGATCTATGATATAATTATTTCTGAAGAACAAGTTATTTTTACATATTTGAGTTCAGTATTAATTTACCAATTTAAGATTTTGTCAGTTTATTATTTTCACAACATATCATCAGCACAAATCTCTAGCCAATTAGAAGGAAAATAATCATCTTTGCAGCACCGAGTAAAGTAAAATTTTTTTGCATTCAATATTTATATATTAGTTAGATGTACTTACTACATATGTATTAAGTAAGTAATATTTAACAATTAATTTTATTTTTAAAGTGGTTAAAATAAAATATATTGTCTATAGCATAGTATATGCAAAAGAAAAAGAGAAAATATTACTCAAAATATATAAAATTGATTTTGTTATATATATTATAACACAAACAATATTTTCTTTTTATTCTGAAGTACATAATAAATTTAATTTCATTTATCTTTATTGTTTTTGTTTTAAATAATATCGAATCTCTAAAAATTAGAATTTGTGGCTCTCAATATTTTGGAAAAGAATTATTTGTCTTGGATCCTTGATGTTGAGATCCACCTTGATGCCATAAACTTTGGAGAAACAATAAAAGATGAAAATAGTGCATCCCTGCAGGATCGTGCCATAAACCTTAGAGCCATGGAATTTGGTTGATTACTTAAACTTTGAAGATTAAAATTTTGTTCTTGAATTATCATATCAATTAGATATCCCAACTTAAGTATAGTGTGATAAATTATATGTTTGCGAGTTGAGTTGAATTTCAGGATATATGTGGAAAACTTGGATTGATTTATGTAATTGGATGAGAACCGTGGGTCTAAATACTTCAATGAGGTTCATGGGTGGAAGATTACAACTTACTTTTGAGTATTTAGAAAATTGGAGGCAATATAATCAAAATTTTGAATTGATTCTTGATTTCATGAAAGTTGGATATAACAATAGAGTTAGACATTTATGGAGTTACTTGAGCTTTGTAACTTACAAAATACAAGTTAATGGTTGAGTTTTGAACTAAATCTTAAGGTTTGGTAAATTTTGATCAAATTCCAAACTGATGTTGTTATAGCATGTTAATCTTATGAAAATTTCATTAAATGTATGGTTTAAAACAGTTAAAGTTGTCAGATTTGATTACAATGAATAATGAAAACAAATAGTTGAGATGTGAAATTAAAGATTGTGGTTGAATTTTTGATTGAATGAACGAGAATGAATAACCAAATTATTAGATAGAACGATATGGTACTAATTTGATGGGTTCAATGAATGGAACCAAAAACTAATGCTTAATTGATAAAGTCAATGATTAATGAATAATAGGAACCGACAGTGGAATGTGTTGAGTAAGTTGGGTTTGACTAGCTTTGCGGTAAAAGATTGAAAATTTGCATAAGTAGGGTACCCTACCTATCCAGTTAGTTCGTAAAAAAGTGTGCATGGGTTGCCTATCCATCAGCGTTCATCTGAATAATTCAAAAGTGATGTTTCCCGTGATGAGTTATAGAGCGAGCTATTATCCTTTGGGTTACGCATAACTAGATGAGCGATAATAGCTAGGAATCTCAATAAGCTGCACCCGAGTGTCGATTGAGAACCTAACTATTAAATTGAACGAATTTGGGAATTGAAAGAAAAATAAATGTGGAACCTAAATATATGTACTAAATAAAATGTTGACATGATTTGAATGAAGTGGAATGTGGCTAATGAATTGAATGTGAATAAAATGAGAATTGTGATATGAAAATTTGATACAAACTAAGTTGAATATGGAATAATCGGCCATAATCATATATAATGGAACAAGTATAAGTTGTGATTCATCTTAAATATCAAAGGTTATGAAATAGAATTGGAAATAATTTAACCCTCACTTAACTTGAGAGAAAAAGGAATTGGTTTGGTTATAAATCTAAATGTGTGTAAGCTATTATTCAAATGTGAGAATTTTCTATGATGCATTGTTGCATTCATCCACCAACCCCCACGTATCATGCATTAACTTAATTTTTAGTCTTTATCCTATGAGTTTCGTCTCATGTTGATTGATTATTTTTATTTTACATGTCCTAAAGATAATGAAAAGGCGTAGTAAAATGCTTGATCTTGATGAAAGTTATGAAGAATGATAAAAGAAACTCATATTTTGTAATTGTATGATGTAAATTATTTTCTTTGGAAAGTACATAGAATTGAGATAGTAATTATGGATTTGAAAGGTCAAGTTGTCATATTTAAAGTGTTAGATTTCAAGTCTCAATTGTAAAGCTTAAAGAATTTCTTAAACTTTTTACTCCCGGAGGAATGTAATTATTTTGGGTATTTAGATGGAGTTTGGCATGTATGGTTTAATACTTTTATGAATAAATGTAATTGTAATTATATGGAGAATGTTATTCCCTATGTAGTTTTAAACTGTGATTAAGGATTGAGATCTAAGCAACGCCTGAGTATTAAAACATAGTATACGATTTACAATATGTTACAAATAAACATGAAACATATACAACGTGTATAAGCTACCTATCAAGACAAAACAGACGTCTTGTCATCAGCCACCTCCGGGCACCACCCGGTCAACCTATAAGACCACGCTTACCTGAAAAATATTTTACAGCAAAATCCCACACCGTGAGCCGAAGCCCAATAGAATATAAACAATAAAGCTGTAAATCAGGCTATGCAATTACACACACACAGGCTCTACCACAGGTGCCAAAAAGATTTTTCTTCCAAAACCACAAGTTTTTTCATCAGACTAACACGAATCTCAAAAAAGTTTTATCGCATAAAACTCCACATTTTCCATCCTTCAAACTATGCATATCATCCTAATAGATATCATGCCACAGTCAAGGAAAAATTGTAAATAAACAACATGCTCCATTCGGTCACACAGCCGAGGAAAAAAGATGTAAATAAAATCCTATGTACCAACTCTGTCACACAGACAAAGGTAACAACTATAGACTCCTGCCCATTATCCTAGACCCAAGTCACACAGATTGGCTTGGTAATGACAAGTTCTATATGGAGTTACAAGGACAACGCCATTAACGAAGGCAACCGACTCAATTTACGGGCATAAAACCCGAGGGTCCAGAGCACCCACACATCGCCATTCACGGAGGCAACCGACTCAATTTACGGGGATTAACCCGAAAGTACAGAGCACCTACATTACGCATGTTTTCAGACTTTCACGGAGGAGCACTACAGGTCAACATACAAGCACACACACACACTGTGTTACGGTACATCTATAGAAAGCATTTAAAAATCCACCATAACTCAACTACGAAAAACCCACAAAACAGTTTATACAACACATATATAAAAGAGATGCAATTCAACGAGATAGAGATCTAAAACTATTTCCAACAAAACGTTTGAAAGGTGAGACTCAACCCCGTGGGTTAGCTCCAATCCTCCAAAAAGACATTTTTCACTATTTTCACAAAATACCTAGTTTTCAAACCTTCTTTTGAAAACTACGGATACCACGTATCCGAAACATGCATATAACCAAAAAAAGGCGTAAAAATCTACTTTTACCCAAAACCAAGATTTACAAATGAAAATCACATTTGATGTAGTTTTTACCCGGTGAAAACACGTATAATTACACAAATCACCCTTATACAGCAATAGGGTCTAGAATCCTACCTCGTAGAGTCAAAACTCAAAGCCTCGAATATCGAACCTCGACAAAATTGAATTCTATCCAGATATATGCGAAGCCCCTAGCACCAACATCGAGGATGCACAGTCATATCAATGAAAATCGAGCCCCGAGCCCTCAAAATCTAGAGAGAAGACAGAGAAACGGGAGAGAGAAACCAGATCTGAAAAATCAAAAATATTCCAAAATATATCCATGCCTGATATTTATAGATAACACCAAAAACCTTATGTTCAATCGACCGAACCCCTAGGTTCAGTCGATCGAACCCAAATTTTTTGGTTCGGTCGACTGGGACAAGCCCTCCAGTCAACCGAACTGCTATCAGTGTGTTTTTCAATGCTGAAATAGGTTTTTAAGCCTCAAACCAAGTCAAACTCACCTCTGCCAAACCCAAAAAAGTGTGAAACTCTTATGCACTTGCTGTTATACTATGAAGAAACAAAACCCATCACACAAAGGTCAACGGTTAACTCAAACTCCGTCAATACTTAACTTATTCCTAAAAAGAAAGAGGTCAGGGTCTTACAACTCTCCCCCTCTTAAGGGAATTTCGTCCCTGAAATTCAACACCGAAACTCAAGCCAAACACCAGCCCGTAACCGTCAATAATCTCATATGTAATTCCAACAACACTGTACAACAGCAAACATGCCTCTGTAACTGAAACCCCAAAAATCATCGCCATAAAACTAATACACAACCGTCGTCACACAAGGAAAACAAAGCGTGAAGAATCAACCACCATACAGACTAATCCCACAACAACCTCCACTGACGCCATCATCATCCAGGAGACAGCTATGAAACAGAGGATCAAGATCCAGCTCACGCTGCCAAATCTCGAAACACAACTCTCACCGAACTCAAACCACTTCGATGAAAGATGCAAAGCAAGAGACCAATTCACCACGGTACTCGATCGCAAACATGCTCTTTACTCGAATACAAAGACTATCACTCTCATCTTCATTGCCGCATACTGGCTCAATCACATCTCACCATGCTCTCCAAGGACCATCTCCACTAGTCCAAACACACGACGTCGATCTCTGACATCGGTCACACGAAGTCACACACACTACACACAAACTTTACTCAGGTCCTGACGATCACCAAATGACCACCGACTTTGATACCACATCATTACCGATGCCAATATCTCTATTACTAAAGCTGTCATGACACCGATCCATGAGCAACAACACAACACCCAATTCCAGAGAGAAGCTCACTAGAGAGAAGTTCACTTAACTCACCTGGAACACTAAAGAACAAATCTCAGCAAACACTCGAACCTTCATCCTCTATCAGATCTTCCATCACGAAATATTGTTCTCACTCAGGGGAAACATCAGGTGGCACACTAATGTCCCAGATAAGGTTTCACACAACCGAAAACCAATCAGGCATAAAAAAATCACGTAGTCGCCTGACCCCAATGAGTCACTTGGCTGAACATGTCATGTAGATAGGAGACGTCATAGGTATCCAAAACCTAGACAAACCCAACCATATTGTCCGTGCAACAGCACGTCATTACACATCTCAACGTCTTACCATCAGATCACTGATACAAAAATTGTAGACCAATCTCATGTCGAACATGGTCATCGTCATCAGACAAAGCAACAAAAGGTTGTCATCCAACATCAAACCACATACGCTTAACACATACAACAAACCTTTGGGTCCACAATAGTAAACTATTCAGGCCCAAGATACCAACCAAGACTTGCATCATACACTTAGTAATTTCCTCACATCCAGACCTCATCACGGCCCTTCCATTCCCAACCAAACAATTGCGTCGGTCCGAACAAGCCACGCTAACCAAGGCTTCTCCAACATCATACTCTCAGAACTACCATCCATACAAACAATAGTTATGCCAAAGCACAACACTTGCCACAGTCGATAACCACTTTTCGACTCCAAGAACTCTAAGCAGTTCCAAGTCCTAAACATGACCCAAGCTAGACTCACAAAAGTCTACCAGAAACCCACCTTACACATATCACAGCCGTACCATTCCGACAAACCCCCGCTCCGCCAAGAGCTAGAAACACAACCATACGCACACAATGGTCAACGATCCTCAACTGATCACTGCAAAAGAACTTTACGTCTCAACACCAACTCCCTTGTCGACAAGAATCACCACAAGCACTCCTGTCTACCAACCGAACCTCACATGGATCACAATCCAAATGGTTCAATCATCCGTTGAAACCACAAAGGATTAGTCCAACCATCACCCAATCACAGCGATACAAGTTCCCGAGTCACAACACGAGTCACAACACAAGTCGCAACACGAGTCACAATACGAGTCATAACATGGATACAGTTCCACTGAGATTTCACAGTCTTAGAACACAACCAGAACCTAAACCCATCAAGAACCTGGCATCTCTACCCAACCGTGATGAAACAACTCGCACCAGACAGTTATCTACACGAAAACTCTCTCTCTCCTTCCATTCAAGGAAAAAAAGGCCAACAAGAAACCATGACCCAACCTTGGCGTACTGCTGATACTCATCAGCACTTAGCTTCAAGGATTCTATAAGTCCTACCTCGAGGCCACATCGACTACGGTCACACTGCTGCTGCCAACTTCGATCATGATACTCAGGTCATTCGCTACACCTAGCTTTCTCAGACCACATTCACACATGTGAACACTAGCCATTCGTATACCTGGTATAACACATACCATTACGCCCAAGACCTCACTTCACACGGTTGCGCTTACTCACCTACCTAACTTCTGCTAGGCAAACCCCAATCATGTCACGGCCTCGAGCTCGCTGTCTAAGGCACAACATCAAACAAAAGGAACCCAATTATGAGACCTTTCATTTAGAGTTACTAATAACTCCCACAACCATGCAGACACCTTCCGTACTTTCGCTCTCAAAGCACACATCGATCACAGGAATTGTACCCTATAATTTCTCACCTATCACCTCAAGCCAGCTAAACCACACGATTCATTAATGAACCTCATCACTCTACACTTTGTTCCCATGGGTAAATAACAGACCCATCTTTGAACCTAAGGTGGAACACAAACAACCTTTAGACATCTCATACCCAGAATGCGTTATCTTAGCACTAAGCCAACCACACGAACCTTGCACGGTTCCTAAATGCGATCTCCTAATCACTAGATTATCGACCAAGCTACTGACCTGCCTTTTCATAGGAATCTCACAAAACTGATACTTGTCGCCGGAGGCCTTACACATTCCCATACCCTTGAGCTCACTCACTCATAACTCAATTTTCAAACCTCAAAAGGTATACAATGTCTAAGGTCATCAGACTACTCAGACTACCAACAACATCCTGCTAACCACCATCGATATCCTGTCTACCAGGGAAAATATCTCCAAAACCACATGTTCAGCTATCTCAACATACGTTCAGCCAAGGATCTCTACGCTCCTATCCACTATGTTCCCGTCTATACCCCATCCCGAGTACACGGCTCAAGACATAGCATGGCTTATGACGTATCTAATCTATCACACGGCCAAAACCACGTATACCAAGACGCCGAAGAGATGTCACTATCCCTAATCCAATCACCTCGACTCACAAGGTCATCCATAACACAACTCTGACGCCCACTAGCCTACTCTCAAGGGGAGCCAGCTACTATAACCAAGCCACTAACTAGGCTTCATCTGCACCCAAACAAAGGCTGCTCGTACTAACACCTAATAGATACCAACTGAGGCCAACCTCACACGGAACCCAACTCATTGATGAATTCCACAACATACCAAGTGATCGATGCTCAACCCATAACCCTACTTCTGCAACTGATAGCAACCGAGTCGCATAACCAAGACCTAAACCATAGTCTCGTCGCCTCTAAGGGTGTATAGGTCGTATATGAAGAAAGCATGAAACACGACGACCTAAGGTCGATCTACCATGTTATTTCTACCACATACCACATACTCATGCTAGCACATAGTCACGACGAACATACAGACACAACACCGATACCGAGGAGAACTAATAAGAATGACGCGTCACTTTTGATAACCTACTTAGATTCTCGGCTAGAAATCACGTCCATGAAATGCAGTTCTAACTTGGCTCCCAAGTTTGTCAATCCAAACGCCCGAAGGCAAGACTAATCAATCCTAAGGTCCAACCTCCATGCTCATATTCCAAACACAGGAAACTAAGCACACACACATCCTTACAAGGTAACACACCCTCTTCCCACAGCTCATAGGTATTCGAACCCAGAGCTCTGATACCAAGTTGTCATGCCCCAAACTCTGGGTCACACGAAAAGCCACAGAACAACCACCAAACCGCCCAAACAAAAGGGATTTAAGACCAGAAGATCAGACGAGGCGAAAGCCTTTGTATAAACATACTCTCGAGAGTTTATTTTTTTAAAAGAGTAGCCAAAAGACTATAGTTACAGCCTCACAAACTAAGTCTTTAAAAACAAAATACGTGTTTTGTATAAGAAAATCTTTTCGTTTAAAAAGAAACTTAGGCCATTCCAAAATCTACCTCAAAGCACAAAGGTTTATGTGAAGCAAAACCATTTGAAAATCCTGTTTGTAAACCGTTGATCCCAACAACGTAAAACATAGAAAGAAACTACGAAAAATAACAACCAACCTAAGGTGTTCTCTGAAGTATTAAAACATGCATACATCCATAATCATAGTATATGATTTACAACATGTTACAAATAAATATGAAACATATACAACAGGTATAAGCTACCTACAAAGACAAAACAGACGTCTTATCATCAGCCACCTCTGGGCACCACCGGGTCAACCTACAAGACCACAGTTACTTGAAAAAAGTTTTACAGCAAAATTCTACATCATGAGCCAAAGCCCAATAGAATATAAACAGTAAAGCTGTAAAGCAGACTATGCAATTACACACACACAGGCTCTACCACAGGAGCCAAAAAGGTTTTTATTCTAAAATCACAAGTTTTTCCATCAGACTAACACGAGTCTCAACAAGGTTTTATTGCATAAAACTCCACATTTTCTATCCTTCAAACTATGCATATTATCCTAACATATATCATGCCACAGTCAAGAGAAAGCTGTAAATAAACTGTATGCTCCACTCGGGTCACACAGCCTAGAAGAAAAGATGTAACTGAAATCCTATGTACCGACTCTGTCACACAGACAAAGGTAACAACTATAGACTCCTGCCCATTATTCTAGACCCAAGTCACACAGACTGGCTTGGTAACGACAAGTTCTATACTGAGTTACAAGGTCAATGCCATTAACGGAGACAACCGACTCAATTTACAGGCATAAAACCCGAGGGTCCAGAGCACCCACACATCGCCATTCACGGAGGCAACCGACTCAATTTACAGGGATTAACCTAAAGGTACAAAGAACCTACGCTGCACACATTTTTAGACTTTCACCGAGGAGCACTACAAGCCCATATACAACCACACACACACTGTGTTACGGTACATCTATAGAAAGCATTTAAAAACCTACCACAGCTCAACTACGAAAAACTCACAAAATAGTTTATATAACACATATATAAAAGAGATTAAATCCATCAAAATGGATATCTAAAATTATTTCCAACAAAATATTTAAAAGGTGAGACTCAACCCCGCGGGTTAACTCCAAATCTCCAAAAAGACGTTTTTTCACCATTTTCACAAAACACCTCGTTTTCAAACATTCTTTTGAAAACTATGGATACCACATACCCGAAATATGCATATAACCAAGAAAAGGCGTAAAAACCCACTTTTACCAAAAACCAAGGTTTATACATGAAAATCACTTTTGATGTACTTTCTACTCGGTAAAAATACGTATAATTACACAAATCACCCTTATACAGCAGTAAGGTCTAAAATCCTACCTCGTAGAGTCAAAACTGGAAGCCTCAAACATTGAACCACAAGGAAACTGAATTTTGTCAAGATATATGCGAAGCCCTTGGCACCAACATCAAGGATCCACAGTCACATCAATGAAAATTGAGCCCCAAGCCCTCAAATCCTAGAGAGAAGGCAGAGAAACGGGAGAGAAAAACCAGAATTGGAAAATCAAAAATATCCCCAAATATTGCCATGCCTGATATTTATAGAAAACACCAAAAACCATCTATTCAGTCGATCGAACCCCCAGGTTCAATTGATCGAACCTAAATTTTTTGGTTCAGTTGACTGGGCCAAGCCCTCTAGTCGATCGAACTGCTGGCAGTGTGTTTTTCAACGCTGAAATAGGTTTTTAAGCCTTAAACTAAGTCAAAAACGCCTCTACCGAACCTAAAAAAGTGTGAAACTCTTATACACTTGCTGTTCTACTATGAAGAAACAAAACCCATCACATCAAGGTTAACGATTAACTCAAACTCCGTCAATACTTAACTTATTCCTAAAAAGAAAAAGGTCAGGGCCCTACATCATGCCTCTAATTTGCTCCTGTAGCAACAATATAGAGAGCATCATTTTAAAAAGTACTATGAATTGATATTTTGTGTTCTCGTGGCCGAATAAAATAATGATCGTTTGATAAAAAAATCACCAATCACGTCCAACTGGATCTATACTATTTTCTGAAATGAATAAAATCTCATATTATAACCGTGGACGAGGTCATGGATATGGACGTAGTAGAAGTAATAACCACAACCGTGAAAGCTATATTCAGAAATGAGCAAACTAGCCATTCCACAAGAAGTGGAACAATCTTGAAAGATCAAAAGAAAAAGCGAAGAAGTTGCTTAATAAGCCCCCCCTCCCCCCCCCCCCCTAAAAATTATGAAAATGTTTTCTATAGATGTGGTATGAAAGGACATTGATCATGTACCTGTCGTACGCCCAAGCATTTGGTGGATTTTTACCAAGTATCAATTAAAGACAAAGGAAAAGAAATAGAAACACATTTTGCAGACTATGACAATCCTATTGACATAATCTATATTGATGTTTCTGATTTTTTTGAAGATCCAAGTGAAAAAATTAATTATTTAATTAGTGATGGGAATGCTCACACCAATTAATATTATCGCTATTTTATATTTTTATTTGTAATAAATGTTTACAATTTAATTGTGATATACATTATCTTATTTTGTATAATTTTTCTTATGTGAAGAATCATGGATCTTGATGTATTATCTAACTTAAACAATACAATTGATGGAGATATTTACCTAGTAGACCGTGCAACAACGCACACTATTCTTCGTGATAAAAAAATATTTTACGAAATTAATATTAACAAAGGCTAATGTAAATACAATATCAGGATCTGCAAAATTAATTAAAAGCTCTGGAAGTGCTAATATTATATTACCAAAAGGTACAAAACTTTGTATTGACGACGCATTATATTCTACCAGATCTAGAAGAAATCTGTTAAGTTGTAAAGATTTACGTCGTAATGGTTATCATATTGAAACCATAGATGAAGATAAAAAGAAATATCTTTGTATTACTTCTGCTATTTCTGGTCAGAAATTATTATTAGAAAAACTTTGTGAGACCCTGACCTGTTTTTTTTTTCGGCATTTTCGGACGCGCGTTACGTGTTTTCGTGTGCACATGTTTTACTGCTTTTGATGCATGATATGGATTAAATATGCATGCGGGGTAGGTTCCTGGGGCCGTAGGCCGTTGTGGTGCGAATTTCAAAAATTTTCAAAAAAAAAATATTTTGGAGACCTATAAATATCTGAAATTAGATATTTTTCAAAACTTAACTCCTAAATTTTCCGTTTTTTCTCTACCTTCTCTCTAAGTTATCGAGGGCCCAGGGCTCAATTTTGAGCGATCCAACAGCGGATCCTTACTTTTGGAACAGTGGGCTACGCAACCATCCGGTCAGAATTTTATTCCATCGAAGCTCAATTTTGCACATGGTTCGAGGCATCGAGTATTTAATTCACCGAGGTAGGATTCTAGAGCTGTATGTTTTATAAGGGTGCTACGTGTAATCGAGTGTATTTTTACCGGTCGAATTGTTGTAGATCTGATATTACATGAAAATAGATTTTTGGGTTTAAAAATCTATTTTTCAACGTTTTCGGTGGATGGAATTGAATTGTGATGGTTTCTTTTGAAGCCTTATGGTAGTCTTGGGCTAGGGTATGCATGTGGGTATCATATCCAGTGTTTAGAGGCGTTGTTTTAGGGTTTATACATGGTTTAGGGCTGAAAAACCAGTTCAGTTTTCTGAAAAATCAAGACTGGTGTGTGACGGATCGATTGGTCTTTTAACCGATCGATCGGTCTGGGCGATTGCAGAAAAAATTTCATTTTTCAAATCGATGTATCTCCCTTATTCGGACTCGGAATGGTGTCATTCTTGTACTCAAATTGAAGCTCCAGAAGTCTTATTTCCAATGACACCTCTCTCACTTGAAAATTATTTTTGTAGAAAAAGTTATGATCAAAAGAGTGAAGGTATGTCAAGATTTCTCAAACATTTTTCACCCGTTTTTGGCCGAATGTTTGGGAAATGGTTATTTTTCATCCTTGTGAGCCCTTTGACCAAGTTTCTTGTTTCTTAGGGTGTCGTGGGATTGTGCTGGACGTGTGTGGGCGTCGTGGGCGTGCGTGAGTCCGTTTTGGTCGAGTTAGGGCCTTGGGTGTTTGTTGGTGTTTTGTTGTTTGGTGGTTCAGTGGCTGGGTTTTGGTTTCCGATTAGCGTCCTATGGTATTCAATTGATTAATTTATGGAAATTAGTCGATTCAAATACATGTGGATTTGTTTTGGGGTTAGGTTGGTCATATGGTGGTTTGGGAGTCGTGTCGCGGCTTCGGGTGTTCGTGTTGATGCCATCCTCGGGGATGATGAGTTGGTGAGATGTGGGTGTTCGTTATACGTGAGTGTTTGGGCTCGTGGTTCCCTTTCAGAAAGGGTCTTGAGTTGTGAAATTGTGAGGCTTTTGGTTTTTCAGTTAGCCTTCTGGGTAGAATTGGTTGTTTTATGTGGCTATGCGCATTTATAACTGTTTCTTTATGTAAGTGGATTACATGGCATGATATCTTATGTGTATCGTGGTTGCATGCTGTAAAACTCAGAGTTTTATTAGGCATGGATGTGATGGATCTGTGGGACACATACATGTGGTGTACGTGGTGTGTTATATGCATTTAAATCTTGATTAGGTATGCATAGGAATGTTCGGTGTTATTCCGTAGTTTTTGGTATTATCCCTTAATTTTAGTATTATCCTGTAGTATGTGGTGTTATCCCGTGGTATACAGTTTTATCCCATGGTTTGGTTTACAATTTTATCCCGTGGTATAATCCGTAGTCAGCGGTTCCATCCCGTGGCTTACGGTATAGTATACAGTTTTATCCCGTGGTGTGCAGTCTTATCCCGCGGTGTACGGTTTTACCCCGTGGTTTGGTATATGGTTTTACCCATAGTATACGATTTTATCCCGGGAATGTATGTTTATATATGGGTCTTTATTTTAGCGTTAGGGCTGTGGTTGCGATGTGTAAGGGCCAGTTGTATATATCATGTATTGCATTATGGGACAGATAGACCAGTTTTCAAATTATTTCTAAGAGTCGCGTGAATCGCGATCTAAAAACTATTTTTTCAACTGTTTTCAGGACCCCTGTGAGTGAGTCAAAAATATGGTTTGTATCCTCGCTTTCCCGTTTGCATGGAAAACCATTTTCAAGGCTTGAAAGAGAATCTAAACCTGCACTTTGATTTCCTAGCATGTTTTGTTTATATTGCATGCTTATCTAGTTTCTGCTGAGCCTTAGCTCATTGTGTGGAATAAAATGTTTTCAGGTACCGGTCACGCTAGTTGATCTGGAGGTGCTGAAGAGGTGGAAGAGCTTTAGCCTTTCTTTTTGTTATGTCTGTTACATGTATATGTTGTAACATGTTTTCGATATTAGAACCGTGTAGTATAAGCTTTTGGCGTTGGAGCCTTATGTTTTGTAAGCCGTTGGGCGTCTATATATACAATGCATGTATGGTTTATCTTGAGAGTATTTTCTCGATTGGGTTGTTGTTTGGTTGTTTATCGGTGTTTCACGTGACCCGGAGTTTGGGGCGTGACAAACTTCTTGCCTTTTTTTCTTGATTATATTATACCACAATAAGATCAATTGAATCACATGTTGTGATGCACCAGAAGTGCACCGATTCAAAATTATTTATACTATGGCATGAACGTCATGGGCATCCTGGATCAATAATGATGCGTCGAGTTATTGAAAATTCACATGGGCATCCACTAAAGAACAAGAAGATTCTTTTACCAAGTGATTATCCCTGTGCTGCATGTTTACAACGAAAACTTATTATTAGGCCATCACCCTCAAAAGTAATTGTTGAATCCCCAACCTTTTTACAAAGAACTCAAGGAGACATTTATGATCTTATACATCCTCCATGTGGTCCATTTCGTTATTTCATGGTTCTAATAGATGCGTCAACTAGATGGTCACATGTTTGTTTACTCTCTACTCGAAATATTGCATTTGCTAAATTGCTTGCTCAAATAATTAGATTACGAGCACAATTCCCAGATTATCCAATTAAGATAATTCATCTAGATAATGCTAGTGAGTTTACATCGCAATCATTTAACGACTATTACATGCCCATTGGGAATGATGTTGAGTATTCTATTGCACACACTCATACTCAGAATGGTTTAGCCAAATCTTTCATTAAAAGACACCAACTAATTGCTCGACCTTTACTTATGAGGACAAAATTATCTATTTTTACTTGGGGACATGCTATCCTACATGCGGCATCTCTAATTCGCATTAGACCAACTCATATCATAAGTACTCGCCATTACAGCTTGTACTTGGTCAAGAACCAAATATTAGTTATATACGAATTTTTTGTTGTGTTGTTTATATTCCTATTTTACCCCCTCAGCGCACTAAAATAGGTCCCCAACATCGACTTGGGATTTATGTGGATTTTGATTCTCCTTTCATTATTAGGTATTTGGAACCACTTACCAGTAATGTCTTTAAGGCACATTTTGATGAGTGAGTTTTTCCATCATTAGGAAATGAAAAATCGTAGCTAAAACTCAACTTAAAATCACTTGAAATGCTCCAATGCTATCGCATCTTGATCCACGTACTAATCAATGTGAACTAGAAGTTTAAATAATTATTTATTTGCAAAGTATTGCAAATCAATTGCCAAATGCATTTATTGACACAAAGAGAATATAAAATCTCATACACTAGCTGCTAACACTCCAGTAAGAATTGATATTCCTAGATCGAGTGATATAGCAACAAATGAGTCTAAAGCACATTAGAAGCATGGAAAACCTATCGAAGCCAAAGATAAAGTTCCCCATAAGAGAATAATTTAAGGTAGAGAAGTTAGAATTCCTGAAGAAGTTGTACTCACTGGTGCCCCTGAAGAGGCAAAATCCCCAAAACAAATAACCCTAGAAGTGGAACCTCTTGAAGAGAGAGTTCAAAATGATTTTTCTCCTAAAGTGGAACAGGTACCTGAAAATAATGAAATCTCAACACATTACATGAGTACAGGAGAAATTTGGTATAGAAATAAAATGGTTGTCAATAACGTATTCTCATTTAAAGTTTCCCTTGACATTACCAGAAGTAATGACGAAAATGAACAACAAATCGTCAAAGAGTGTCGACGTAGAAATGATTAGCCAATATGGAAGGAAGAAATTCAGGTAAAACTAAATGCTCTAACAAAACGTGAAGTATTTCGACCTATAATCCAAACCCCTGAATGGATACAACCAGTTAGATATAAATGGATATTTGTACGAAAACAAAATGAGAAGCATGAGATTGTAAGATACAAAGCATGATTGGTTGCATAAGGTTTCTCACAAAGACCCGGTATTGATTATGTGGAAACGTATTCACCTGTAATGGATGCAATTACATTTAAAATTTTAATTGGCTTGGTGGTTACAGAAAGTTTGGATATGCATCTAATAGATGTAGTTACAGCATATTTATATGAAAATTTCCGAAGGATATCAAATGCCTGAAGCATGCAATTTAAAACTAGAAGTTTTTATTCGATCAAATTACAACAATCGTTATATGGGTTGAAACAATCTGGACGCATGTGATACAATCGACTCAGTGAATATTTAGTTAAAGAATGATATGCGAATGATCCAATATGTCGATGTGTTTTTATTAAAAGGACAGGATCTGGATTTTCTATTGTTGCAGTATATGTAGATGAGTTGACAAAAACTGCTATTTGTTTAAAAAATGAGTTTAAAATGAAAGATCTTGGCAAAAGAAAGTTTTATCTTGGCCTACAAATTAAGCATTTGCGAAATAAAATTATTATACACGAGTTTACATATATAAGAAAAGTTTTGAAACACTTTTCTATGGATAAAGCTTATCCTTTGAGCACTCCTATGGTTGTTCGATCACTTGATACAAAGAAAGACCAATTTCGTCCTCAAGAAGATGGAGAAGCACTTTTTGGTCATGAAGTATCATATCTAACAGCGATTGAGGTCCTTATGTATCTTGTAAATTGTACAAGACCAAACATATCATTCTCTGTCAATTTGTTAGTAAGATATAGCTCTACACCAACTCGAAGACATTGGAATTGTGACACCCCATCTTCCAGGCACGTCGGGACATACATAAATATAGGTAGGGGAATGTTCTAACCATTCATTCATATTTACATATCATAAATATTAAATCAATAAAAGTTCTAAACTGTTCATAAGTACATAACGATTACAATTTCACCAAAAACTTTAACAAAATTACAATACTCCTGTGGAAATTGAACCAAAAAGAGCAAAAGGTAAAAACTCAATTCTTTAGCTAGCATCATCAGGGTCCGCTGGCTCCTGTCACTCACTTTGTTTTTCGATTCTGTCTACTTCTTTGGGGGTGACTTTCTCAAGGAACTCATCACACTCACATGTGGCACGAATGCTATGACCCAAAGCCTAGAAGCAAATTTCCTAAACCGTCTAACCAACTCATAACAAAATATCTTACAATACATATCATCTAATACCCAATACAATTTTAATCCCAAATGGACAGACAATTTATCGTTTTCAACAGGACAAGGACATATAGAAATAGTGGTGCGAGTGCATGATGCAAATGAATGCAATGCAGATGCCCAACCCGATTATAAATCAACCAATCAAATTTTGAGTAACATCTTTATGTTCCCGTACGTTAAGCTCCCGTACACCAACGTTCCCGATCACGACGGCGTATAGCGGACGTTCGGCTCAAGACGTGGCACAACTCAAGACATAACACTGCTCAGGACATATATAACCCAAAGGTCGATCATATCTAACATGATAATCAAAATGGTACCATTACGTTCCTGTACGTTAACGTTCTCGATCACAGCGGCGTATAGCGGTTGTTCGGCTCTAGACATGATGCGGCTTAGAACGTAACACGGCTCAGGACCTTCATGGCCCGAAGGTAAATCAAGCTAACATAATAATTTGAATGGCACCATTACGTTCCCGTACGTTAGGTTTTCGTTCACCGGCATTCCCGATCATTGCGGCATATAGGGCCAGTTCGGCTCAAGACGTGATACGGTTTAGGATGTAACACGACTTAGGACGCACATGGCCCAAAGTGTACATATCATTATAATAACCCGAATGGTACCAGTAGGCTCCCGTACATTAGGTTCCTGCACGTCAGCATTCCCGATCACAGCAGCGTATAGCGACTGTTCGGCTTAAGACGTGATACGGTTCAGGACGTAACATGGCTCAGGACGTATATGGCCCATTGTCAACACCCCCATCAATAAGGACTCTCTAATCATGATATTATTCCAAACCCTCCACCCTTATTCTAAATCCTCTGGCCAATAATTGCACACAAAACCCAACCCACAAGATGTCCCAAGTGCAATGCAATGGTGGTTATGGTACAACAACTCGTATCTTGAAGTACAACTTAACAATATCATGGTATGAAACTAAATATGGCATGACGTACAAATCAACATAGCATAAAGTACAAGTTTTTAAAGCATAAGGTACAATTCACTAAAGCATCAAGTACAAGCATGTGAAACATAAGCATAATTTATGCGACATGGGATCGAACCATCGGCACAAGTTCATTCAATCAAAAGCATTATTTTCATATACTAATTATTCACAAAGTTAATATAAGGTTCACACACACTCAAGTCTCATAAGTAGCACCATTCAAACAATTAGCCAATTTTAGGTATAAGTTTAATTGCTAGTTTTAAAGTTGCAACAGTATTTCGAAGCACTTAGGCATTGATTTAATTTCTAAAATTTTAACACCAATTAGGTAAAAATATTTCCTATAACTTTGTATTTATCACCAAGGCCAGTTCCTAATGTAAAAAGGTCATTTAATTTGTTTTAGGGAAAAACATTCACCATTTTACAGAGAAAATCTTAGAAATTGGGCCTCTGTTGGCCTCGGTTTTGGGGTATCATTTAAAGGGATACGGATATGATTTTTGGTGAGTTTTTCATTTAAGGTGTCCTCTACATGTTTTAGGTTTTGTGCTAAGGCAAGTTATTTGAAAATAGTTTGAGATTTTGACTAAAAATGGTCTGCAGAGTGTGATTTTAACAGAGGAAGATAAAAATCTTTGCGGTATCATCCGAGGGTATTTTGAGCTGATTTTTGCTCAGTAATTATTTTAACATGTTAGATACAAAGTTCATGTTTACCACTTTTAGATTTGGCTTAAAAAAGTTAGGTTTTAAGTCTCACAAGAATGTGTGACAAAGAGGTCTGTCAGTCACTGAACCGTAATAGAGACTTTGGAATTGATCCATTAAGACTTCATATTTTTATCTCATTATTTGTGGAAAGAAAGATAAATATATCCTCTACAAGTTTTATGTTTTGACCTAAGCTCGATTCTCACGTTAACTTAGGGTTTTTAGGTTTGCAACTCAGAGTGGTCAAGATCTGACACTCTATGGAACAAATGAAATATCTGGAGTTCTACCCAACAAAATCACTTTAAACCAATTTTGTGTGAAAGATAACTTGAAAAGATAAATATGGACATAAAACTCACTTTAAGTCCATTTTTCTACATTTAGTTATGATGATTTAAAATTGGTGGCAGAAAGTGAGTATGTCCAGAAAATTAGTCTACTTAGGGTTTCGATTGCCTTGCTTATGTTGTGTACATTTTTGACATGTTTTCTTTGCGTGCATATTATGAACTCACATAAACCAAATGTCCAGAACATGTTTAGGCCATAAAACTCAAAGATACACACATACAAATACATACAAAGCTTACTCATACATAAACAGTCCCTAAATCACTCATACGACGCCTTTTTGACTCATTCTTTGTTTTATTTTGTTAGGGTTTATTATAGAGATGGATTCGGGGATATCTTGGGAGAGAATATCAAAAGGTTTAAGAGAGATGCTTATCTTATTTGAAGGTCAAATGGTTAGAAGAGGGTTAGACTTAACTTTATAGCACATTCCTTGGATTTTCCTTCCTTCTTTCTTCCTTCTTCTTTTCTTCTCCTCTCCTTCTTCTTGAAAACACTTGGAAAACTTTTGGTTTCTCTCACTCTCACCTCTGAGTCGAATGCTCATGAAGGAGAATGAGGGCTTAGGTCTTGTTTTATAGAAAAAAATTGTAATGGAATGTAATTATGGTTTTTAATTTAAAATATGAATTTTTTTTATTTATTTCCTCATTGGTTGCTTAAGAGGTTGGAATTTATTGAGATATTTAAAATCTGATTTGGGGCAGGGGGAATTCGGTCAGTCCTATTTGGGAGACTAAAAAGCTGAATTTGCAATTAATTTGGGTTTTAAATGGTATTCTGTTACATTTTTTGTGAATATAAATGCATAAAATATTAATTTGAAGTGTCTAAACTTACTAAAATCTATTATATTAATATTTTTATAATTAATTTAGTTTTTTCATGATTTATCATAATTTTGATAGCAATAATTAAATAAGTGTAGACTTTTAAGCTAAATTAAGCTAACTTGATTATAATTGACCTTTTGACTTATTTATTGTGTAGAGACTTTAAACAATTACTTGTTTTCTTTTTTTGAGCTATATTATTATATTATTATATTGTTATGTATATTACTTGTATAAAAAGTGTTTGGTTAAAATAATACTTAATTTATACATTTTTCCTCATTTTTGAGCGTAAAAAGACAAAAAGTAGCTTTTTAGGCACAATTTCCTAGGTGGCTGGCCATGCAATGGCATTTTGGTTATTTTGTATTTTATTAATTAATTGTGTATAAATATCTAATTTTGGGTGTCCATATGTCAACTTTTGAATTTTTAAAACTTTTTGTTGTACTAGGGGCAAAATGGTTATTTTACTTTAATTATGAGATTTTTGATTTTTAATTTAATATTTTATGTTATTTACTTAATTTCAACTGTTCCAAGACTTTTCTAAGTGTTATGGCTTTGCCTATGAGTATTTGGTCTCTTTTAGAATTTTCAGGTCAAATTTAGAATTTTTGGGTTAATTAGGGTTTTTGGGTTAATTAGAGTTTCCCTTGTTCATGCAACGACCTAAGTTTTCATTATCTATCTATCGCTAATACTAGGGTTTAAGCCAGGTTGTTACAATCTAAGTGGTTACTACTAGGGTCCGAATCAGGTTGTTACAATCTACCCCCCTTAAATTAATTTCGTTCTCGAAATTTCGTCTCACACTTCATCTTGTGAATGATTGGGGATGATTTACTAGCATCATTTCTCTTTGATCTTGGGCCCTTGTTTATTTGAGTCATTCCTTATTGACGGTATGGATAGGGTTGGGCTCATACGCTTAGTACCTTGAGTTATGGTTGCTTTGTCTTGATAGGTCATTAAGCCGACTGCTACAACTACTTTCAAATGTAATGTTACGTACCTATGTCATGGAGTTATTGACTAGCGATGTGTTAGCCTAAAGCCTTATTCTACAAGCATCCACTTTCTTGTGATCATATAACAAGTCTAAACTACATATATCCTTGAGTTGCGAATACGAGTGTACCTCTGATTTTCAGTAAAAGTCCTGGCAACTTGGATATGTTGTTGGTGCTGTTTCGAGTGAGGTTGCGGTTGCTTCCATTGTTGTGATTGATTTTCCCAGTTCTCCTGTCCTAACTGTGGACATTGAGACTTTTTGTGCCCAGGCTGACCGCATTCATAGCAGAGCCTTACCTTCGTAGGTTAACCCTTTGCTTGCCTTGGTCTGTCGGCCAAGTGGTATGGCTTTTCGGGAACAATTTCCCTATTGTTCCTTAGTGGTCCTCCTTGACCAGTACTCTCCTTTTTCTGACTCCAATTCCTTTTAGAATCGGCTAAGTCTGTTTCTGCCAATAGGACTGCTTGTACTACTTGAGTGTAAGTCGAAAGCTATAAGCAGATTAGTCAAGTTCAGATAGAGGGTTCTAGGCCCCACTCGATCTTTCGTGCCCTTGATTCTTCGTCCAGTATGATGGTCCCGGGGAATCGGCTCAACGCTTCAAAGTGGTTGACGTACTGGGTTACTGACATAGATCCTTATTTTAGCTCAAGAAATTCCCTAACTTGTGCCCATCGAAAGGGAGCTGGGAAGTACTTTTCCAAAAATAATTCTTCAAACTGATTCCAAGTCAGAGCTGCTACATCTTGGGTGCTGTCTATCATAGACCACCAGTAGTTGGCTTCTCCTTCCAGTAAGTGCGCTGCTAGAGCTACTCGATCAGCATCGGTCTGCACTGCCATAGAGTTAAATAATTTCTTGACAGCACTTAGCTATTCTTCGGTTACTCTCGGTTCAGCTCCTCCCTTGAATGTAAGGGCTCGTTGTTTTCTGAGTTTTGATAGGAACCACGCCCTATCTCGAATGTGAGGACGGTTAATGCTGGTGGTAAGCTCATGCAAGACCTAAGCTAACCCTAGCGCTCCTTCGTCTACAGGTCCATCTGCTGGCTGTTGATGGTTAGGTCATCTACCTACCATCTGAATAAAGAGGGAAGGTGCTGTGGCTGGTGAGTCTTCTTTTTAAGGTCTTCATTTTTTTCTAGGTTTTAGGATCCCAGGGAGTTAATTTAAGACTTTTTCATTTATATTTCATATCATTCGAGTTCGAGTACAAAGAGTGATTATAAAGAGCAAGGCACATAACACACAAGGGCCTAACCAGAATAGGTATGGATAAAACCATCGAATTTTGACCGCGTAGTCCCACGTTACTTCTAAGTTCTATAGAATTTCCATTGTACTTTCACGTACCATGCTCTTGCGGTTCTCATGCGAGCCTTATCAGTGATGGCGATAGGAACCTTCGTGTAGGTCTCCGTTAGAGATGTTGTATAATCCTTTACTTAGCAGTTCTTGCATTTTGGAGTTATTGACCTTCTAAACACGTTAAGCACAGATGTTGGAAGACATCCTGTGCTTTAATTCTAGGTAGAGATCTACTTTGCGACTCGATGATGCGCTGGGTGGTTCTTATGAGGATGTGGACGATCTGAGTTTCTCATGGAAGTGCTAAAGTTCGATAAGTATTGTTTCTCATTGATCTAGGACTTAGGAGCAGCAACCTGGGGTGGCGAGTGGTCCAACGTTTAGCTGAGAATTTCGAATGATGTACTAGACTGCACGAAACGTGGCTGAGATTTAGAGTGGCTTAGGAAAGGTGAGAAAACCCTTTACCGAGATTCAAGGAAAGATTCCTGAATGGTTTAAAAGGTATGTTGGATGAGTTCAAATGGTCATGGTAAAGGCAGACACTGTTGACACAAATTTAGTGGTCATTTGGGGTTTAAATGTAAGTGAAGCAAGAGGAAGACAGTGAATAATACTTAAACAAATATTCTTGGAACTAATCTAGTACTATCAAATTCTGATAAAAGAGATGTTAAGTAATGGGTAGTTAAACTAAATATTTTCCTTGAAGTTACGTCGGCCAAATGTACTTCAATTCAAGTAACCAAGTCTACTTTCCTACAAAAGAATTTTCAAAAATTAATGCAACAGATTGTAGTTTCAAAATCAAGAGATGATGAACGATAGCAAAGATTTTATCAATGTCGAATGTTCAAAATGAGTAATTAACAAAGAATTGATGTCGAGTTTTACGAAAGAAGAGCTAGTTTAAGGAGGCTGGCTTGAATCGGAGGAGGATCAAATGCAAATATAGGTCATTATTGAGGTGTAAAAACTTGAGGACAAAGGTGTTTTCTCGGATTGAATTTTTTTGATAGGATTATCAACAAGACTTGGGTGCATAAGGGTTATTGACGAATGACACTTGACGGTACTGTTGAGGAATGATACACAAAGAACTTCAATTAGGTACAAAATTTAACAGAAAAACTTAGTGGTAAACGAGAAGGGAACTTATAAGGATGGGGTTGCGGGGTTCTAACGGTGACTCTCGAGGTGATCTGAAAATTTTCCTTAGTGTGTACTCCCGTCTACCCCCCTTAAAATAAGACAACTAGTTGCGTGAACCACCGATCTTCGATCTCGATGCTCTTACTCGTCCTTTGCATGTAGATTCCTTGTAGTTTCTGATCCCGGTGATGTCCTGACTCACTATAAGACTTAGACGCAATATATTTTAGTTCTTATAATATATAAATGATAATGATAATTAATGCAACGCACCCTAAAGGGTTTCTACGCGACAGAATGCATGGTTTTTCACATCCCAATGCCTGAAGGTTCATTAAACCTAAGCTCTAATACCAACTGTGACGCCTCGTCGTCCGGGCACGTCGGGATATACATAAATATAGGTAGGAAAATATTCTAACCATTTATTCAAATTTACATATCATAAATATTACATCATTAAGGGTTCTGAACTGTTCATAAGTACATAATAATTACAATTTCACCATAAAATTTAACAAAATTATAATACGCCCGTGAAAATTGAACCAAAAAGAGCAAAAGGTAAAAACCCTATTCTTCTGCTAGCATCATCGGGGTCCGTTGGCTCATGCCACTCACTTTTTTTTTCGATTCCGTCTTCATCTTCGGGGGTGAATTTCTCAAGGAACTCATCACACTCACATGTGGCACGAATGCCATGAGCCAAAGTCCATAAGAAAATTTCCTAAACCGCCTAACCAACTCACAACAAAATATCCTACAATACATATCATATAATACCCAATACAATTTTTAAGGCTAAATAAACAGACAATTTATCGTTTTCAACAAGACAAGGATATATAGAAACAGTGGTGCGAGTGCGTGATACAGATGAATGCAATGCAGATGTCCAACCCGATTATAAATCAACTAATCAAATTTTGAGCAACATCTTTACGTTCCTGTACGTTAGGATCTTGTACACCAACGTTTTCGATCACAACGGCCTATAGGGGACGTTTAGCTCAAGATGTGGCAGAACTCAAGACATAACACGGCTCAGAACATATATGACCCAAAGGTCGATCATATCTAACATGATAATCAAAATGGTACCATCACGTTCCCGTACGTTAAGTTCCCGTTCGTCAGCGTTCTCGATCACAGCGGCGTATAACGGTTGTTCGGCTCAAGATGTGATACGGCTTAGGACGTAACACGGCGCAGGACGTTCATGGCCCAAAAGCAAATCAAGATAACATAATAATTTGAATGGCACCATTACATTCCCATAAGTTAGGTTCCCATTCACCAGCCTTCCTGATCACTGCGGCATATAGTGGCAGTTCGGCTCAAGACGTGATACGGCTCAGGATGTAACACGGCTCAGGACGCACACGGCCCAAAGTCTATATATCATTATAATAACCCGAATGGTACCACTACATTCCCGTACGTTAGGTTCTCATTTGTCAGTGTTCCCGATCACAACAGTGTATAGCGGCTGTTCGGCTCAAGACGTGAAACGGCTCAGGACGTAACATGGCTCAGGATGTATATGGCGCATTTTCAACACCCCCATCAATAAGGACTCTCTAATTATGATATTATTCCAAACCCTCCACCCATATTCTAAATCCTCTGGCCAATAATTTGCGCACAAAGCCCAACCCACAAGATGACCCAAGTGCAATGCAATGGTGCTTATGGTACAACAACTCGTATCTTGAAGTACAACTTAACAATATTTTGGTATGAAACTAAACATGGCATGACGTACAAATCAACATAGCATAAAGTACAAGTCTTTAAAGCATAAGGTACAACTCACTAAAGTATCAAGTACAAGCATGCGAAACATAAGAATAATTTATGCGACATGGGATCGAACCATCGGCACAAGTTCATTCCATCAAAAGCATCATTTTCATATACTAATTACTCATAAAGTTCATATAAGGTTTACACACTCAAGTCTCATAAGTAACACCATTCAAACACTTAGCCAATTTCAGGTATAAGTTTAATTGCTAATTTTAAAGTTACAACAGTGTTTCAAAGCACTTAGGTATTGATTTAATTTCTGAACTATTAACACCAGTTAGATAAAAAGATTTTTTATAACTTTTATATTTATCACCAAGGTCAGTTCCTAAAGTAAAAAGGTCATTTATTTTGTTTTAGGGAAAACCATTCAACATTTTACAGAGAAAATCTTAGAAATTGGACTTCTGTTGGCCTTGGTTTTGGGGTATCATTTAAAGGGCTATGGATCTGAGTTTTGGTGATCTTTTAGTTTAAGGTGTCCCCTACTAGATTTATGTTTTGTGCTAAGATAAGTTATTTGGAAGAAGTTTGAGATTATGGCCAATTCATAAAAAAGGGTTCATTCATCCTAAAAAGGTTCTGCCGAGTGTGATTTTAACATAGGAAGATCAAAATATTTGGGGTATCATACGAGGGTATTTTGAGCATATTTTTTCTCAGTAATTAGTTTAACATGCTAGCTACAATGTTCTTGTTTACCACGTTTGGATTTGGCTTATAAAAAGTTAGGTTTTAAGTCTCACAAGGATGTGTGACAGAGAGGTCTGTCAGTCACTGAACCTTAATAGAGACTTTGGAAAGTGTTTTGATCCATATAGACTTCATATTTTTAGCTCATTATTTGTGGACAAAAAGATAAATGTATCCTATACAAGTTTTATGTTTTGAGCTAAGCTCGGTTATCAAGTTAACTTAAGGTTTTTAGGTTTGCAACTTAGAGTGGTCAAGATCTGACACTCTTTCGAAAAAATAAAATATCTGAAGTTCTACCCAACAAAATCACTTCAAACCAATTTTGTATGCAAGATAACTTGAAAAGATAAATCTGGACATAAAAATCACTTTAAGACCATTTTTTCACATTTAGTTATGATGATTTAAAGTTGGTAGCAGAAAGTGAGTATGATCAGAAAATCAGTCTACTTAGGGTTTCGATTGCATTGATTATGTTGTGTACATTTTTGACATATTTTCTTTGCATGCATGTTATGAACTCATATAAAGCAAAAGTTCAGAACATGTTTAGGCCATAAAACTCAAAGATACACACATACACATGCATACAAAGCTTACTCATACATAAATCATCCCTAAATCACTCATACAACGCCTTTTTGACTCATTTTCTGTTTTATTTTGTTAGGGTTTGTTATAGAGTTGAATTGAGGGGTATCTTAGGGGAGAATATCAGAAGTTTTAAAGGAGTTACTTACTTTATTTGAAGCTCAAATGGTTAGAAGAGGGTTGTTCTTAGCTTTATAGCACATTTCTTGGATTTTTCTTCTTTCCTTCCTTCCTTCCTTCTTTTCTTCTCCTCTCCTTCTTCTTGAAAATAGTTGGAAAACTTTTGGTTTCTCTCACTCTCACCTCTCAGCCGAATGCTCATGAAGGAGAATGAGGGCTTAGGTCTTGTTTTATAGCTCATGAAGGAGAATGAGGGCTTAGGTCTTGTTTTATAGAAAAAAATTGTAATGGAGTGTAATTATGGTTTTTAATTTAAAATTTGAATTTTTTTTTATTTCCTCATTGGTTGCTTAAGAGGTGGGATTTTATTGAGATATTTAAAATCTGATTTGGGGCAGGGGGAATTCGGCCAGGCCTGTTTGGGAGACTAAAAAGCTGAATTTGCGATTAATTTGGGTTTTAAATGGTATTTTGTTACATTTTTTGTGAATATAAATGCATAAAATATTAATTTGTAGTGTGTAAACTTACTAAAACATATTATATTAATGTATTTATAATTAATTTAGTCTTTTCATGATTTTTCATAATTTTGATAGTAATTAATTAAATAAGTATAGGCTTTTAAGCTTAATTAAGTTAGTTTGACTAGAATTGGCTTTTTGACTTATTTATTGTGTAGAGATTTTAAACAATTATTTGATTGCTTTTGTTGAGCTATATTATTTTATTATTATATATATTACTTGTATAAAAAGTATTGGATCAAAATAATGCATAATTTATACATCTTTTTCTCAATTTTGAGCTTAAAAATTTAAAAAGTAGCTTTTTTGGGCACAATTTCCTAGGTGGCTGGCCATGCAAGGGCATTTTGGTCATTTTGTTGTTACTGTATATTTTATTAATTAATTGTATATAAATATTTAATTTTGGGTGTCCATGTGTCAACTTTTGAATTTTTAGGACTTTTTGTTGTACTAACGGCAAAATTGTCATTTTACTTTAATTATGGAAAATTTTAATTTTTAATTTAATATTTTCTGTTTTTTACTTAATTTCAGTTGTTCTAAGACTTTTCTAAGTATTTGGGTTTTGCCTCAGAGTATTTGGTCTCTGTTAGAATTTTTGGGTCAAATTTAAGATTTTGGGGTTAGTTAGGGTTTTTGGGCTAATTAGGATTTTTCTTGTTTATGCAGCGACCTAGATTTTCATTATCTATCCATCGCTAATATTAGGGTTTGAGCCGGGTTGTTACAATCTCGGTGGTTACTACTAGAGTCTGGACCGGGGTGTTACAGGAATTGAGTTAAACATATATTATGTTATCTTCAAGGAACAACAGACCTGGGTTTTTTCTATTCAAATGGATCAAAACCGCAGTTAATTAGGTATGCAGATGCTGGTTATCTTTCTGATCTACATATTGCATGATCGCAAACATGGTATGTATTTACTTATGGTGACACAGCTATATCATGGCGATCTGTAAAACAAACGTTAACTGCAACTTCTTCAAATCACTATGAGATATTGGCAATTCATGAAGCAAGTCGAGAGTGCATTTAGTTACAATCAATGATTCAACATATTCGAAAAAAATGTAAATTTTTCTCTATTAAAGATACTCTAACAATATTGTATGAAGATAATGCGGCATGCATTACATAGATCAAAGGAGGCTACATCAAAGGTGATCGGACTAAGCATATTTCTCTAAAATTCTTTTATATGCATGAACTCCAAAAGAGCAGTGACATTGATGTTCAGCAAATACGCTCAAGTGATAATCCAATAGATTTATTTACAAAATCATTACCGACTGCAACATTTAGAAAGCTAGTAGAGAGAATTGGAATGCGTCAACTCAGGAATTTATCATGTGAAGTCGAAGATGAGACACTTACCTAAAGAACATTAGTAGATTGTACTCTTTTTCCTTCGTCTAAAGTTTTTTCCCATATATATTTTTTTAGTAAGATTTTAATGAGACAATCTAATGGCATTTATCACCATGATAGAAACACAAGAATATTGTACTCTTTTTTTTTCACCAAAAGTTTTGTCCTGTTGAATTTTTCTTGGTAAGGTTTTAATAATACATATTCTTAGTGCATGCTCATTCAAGAGGAAGTGTTATGAAACTGATAAATTGAATGACCATATTAATGGTCTTTATTAATCTAACCTGTTATAAATACACTCCATTTCCCTTTACATATAAGAATGGAGAATTTAGTACGTGGGAATGTAGTTCTGTGAAAAGAAATTTTAAAAGAGAAATTAATATGTGTGATCCTGAAGATCTATGATATAATTGTTGCTAAAGAACAAGTTATTTTTACATAGTTGAGTTTAGCATTTATTTACCAGTTTAAGATTTTGTTAGTTTATTATTTTTACAACACCCCACTCTTTCTCTCCCCATGGTCAGCCAAAGGTTCCTTTGGACTTAAGTTTTAATTTTAAATTTTATTTTATTGCTTGGGTTGAGTTTTTGATTAAGGCTCTGTTTGGTTTAGCTTTTTCGTGATTTTTTGCAATTTTATTCGTCTTTTATGAACTTTTTTTTAATTTTTTTGGTGAATCTTTTATTTTATCAATTCATCGTGTTAAAAAAATATCTAAAATTATAGTCATTTTAAAAAAAGTTAAAAAAGATTCACTAAAAACGAACAAAGCCATATAAAAACTTTAAAGTTGTTTTTTCGTCTTCTCTGAACTTTTTTCTATTTATTGGCCAAATGTTTTTACTTTCCTGATTTCTCGTAATAGGAAAAATCAAAAAAGTATCATCATTTGAACAAATATAAAAAAATTTCATTAAAAGATAAAAAAAAATATTAAAAAAATGCTATCACATACGGTGCCCAAGTTTTTAGAACTTTGGTTCATTTGAGCTTGAGGCCCTGATTGGCAACTTAAGTATTTTGGTTTTTTGACTAAAAATGCTAAAAAAAATTAAAGTTGTCGTTTCACAAAACAGTCAAAAAGTCAAAAAATAAAATCAAAATATAAACTCCCATAATATTTTATTCAAACTCTTATCATTTTTAAAATATAATAATATCTTTTATTTATAATTTATTTACTACCACTACCAACTACATGTAATTATTAATATAAATTATATAGAAGGATATAATAGTTCACTTTGAATGAAAAGTAAAAAAGTTAGCTTTTTACTCAAACAACTAACTTAAAAAAAATTAGCTTAACAACTAAATTATAAAAATTAAAAAAAAACAAGCTTTTAAGCTAGATGCCAATCAGAGCCTAAGTTAATATATATATATATATATATATTAATATCAAATTTAAAAGTTTTAAAGGAAGGCCCATGATTGAGAGGTTTTAAAAGGAAACGAACTTGGGTTCATGAACTGGCCAGTTTTATAGGGCTCATGAAGTAGGCTTATTTTTATTAAAAAGGTCTAAGAAAGAATTGGGCTTTTAGGTAAACCCCTTCAATTAATGAAACATTTATTTAAACAATTAAGTTTCTAACTATTAATTTATGATCTTAAAATTAATTTATATCTATTTATTTTTTATATTGGAATTACATATATTGATTTTCAAATTGTTGATATCTTCATGGCATTAAATTGTTTTATTTCCTCTTTATTTATGGTCTTTATTTATTTTATTTTATTCATTTTATTCATTTAATTTTTTTTTATTTTAACCAATCGGTCCCTTACATATCAGAAACAAAAATTTTTAACCAAACCACAAAAACCAATCAACTATTTTTTTTCTTTAAAAAAATAGGCTTTTTAAAGAAACTAAATAACTTGTGCTAAACTTGGGGTGCTGTGTGACTTAAAATTTTTATTTTTGAACATATTTTTATGATCAGATTTGTTCATTCTATAGAGTTCATTAACCTTGTTATCCATAAGAAAATTAAGATAATCCAATATCTATAGTTATGTGATTAAAGACATTTGTTTAACAACTTTGTTCTCAAAATTATTATTACCAGTTATTTATTTGTAAATAAATATTATTTGATCATATAGTTATAGATATTGGATTAACTACGATAACAAACTAAATGAGTTCTACATAATGAATAAATTTATCATAAAAATATATTTGAAAATTGAACCATTAAACCGCAAAACACACCGTGCGGTGCAGTATGCACACGACGCTCTCTAGGTTCGTTCCGTCACTTGGGAACCGAGTAGTATATTAATGATGGAAATATAACCAAGAAGGAAAATTATTGGGTACTTTTGTATTATTATGCAAATATATTAGACTGTGTCTTGTATTCTATCGAGCACATATTTTATTATATTTTTTTAGTCTATACGTAATTGAGTTGGGGTGAAATTAGGAGTCCATTAGAATTATTTATGTATAGGGTTTATAATAATATGGGTTAACTGGAATAACAAAATAATAAAATAATTAAAGGAGAAGGTATCTCCTAAGATTTTTTGGCGTTGCGGAGTCATCAGTACAGTCAGATTTTTTGATTTCTGCATTGTTTAATTAGATTGGAAAAATCGGCTTAAATTGAGATTGATCGAGTGTGATCGGGTACAATCAGGAGCGATTAGTACAATCAGAATTGATTTGGACTCCGTGGGACAAAAATTACACATATCTACTATTGTGACTTCTGCAGATTGTGAGAATTGTCAGACACAAATCTAATGGCGTTGAAGAGTTCGAGTTTCGTGATTGAACCTTTTAACGGCCACAACGACTTAACCTTATGGCAGCAAAGGGTGAAGAATATATTAACACGCGAAGGACTGATCAAGGCTCTCAGGAATAAGTTAGAGAAATCGAAAATAATGAAGGATGTAGAGTGGGATGAGATGCGGGACTTGGTGAAAAGCGCGATTTAATTGTATTTCAACAATAGCACTCTTCGATAAGTTATCAACGAAAGCAATCTGACAAAACTCTAGGCTAAGTTGGAGAGTAGGTACAAGTCCAAGATATTGATTAATCGATTATCTTTAAAGAAATAGTTATATGCACTTTAGATGAAAGAGGGAGTGAACTTTATAGAGCACTTGGACGAGTTCAATAGGATACTGACGGAATTGAATTTTATCGTGTGAGACCCGATTTTGTTTCTTTTTCGTTATATATATTCGATGTGTTCATTTTTGCTTTATTATTTTAGAACAACATGTACATATGTGTTTTATGCTTTCTCGGATTTCAGAAAGGCATATTTAGTTAGCTTTGGGACTGTAAAACCTTTTTTTTTTTCACAAAGGATTATTTTCTCCATCGTCCAGTCGACTGGACTTGATGATCCAGTCGACTGGGTCGACAGTAGGTTGGCTCAGTCAATTGAGTTGGGTAGGTCAGTCGACTAGGTTGAGTTGATGGAGGTTTTTTCAATGATCTAGTAGCCTTTCAGTCAATTGAATTAGGGCATCCAGTTGACTGGATCCCTATTTTGGTGTGGTCAATAAATATCCAACCCTAGATATTTTGTTAGATATTTTTTTTTATCTAAAAGCTCCACCTTCTCTCTAGATTTTTGATGAGTCCGGACTTGGTTTTTATAAACCAGTTAGTAGATCCTTGCTTTCTTTGGTGAGAGCTTTGCATCTATCCAAACAGAATCTCGTTTTGATGAAATTCAATTTTTGAGGCGTCAAGTTTTGACTCATTAAGGTAGGATCCTAGACTATCTTTATCTTTAAAGGGTACTACAAGTGATTATATGCTTTTTTATAGGTTAAAAATGCTTTAAATGTTGTATTTTATGTTTAAACAATGTTTGTTCAGATAAAAAGCATATTTTGCACCTTTTTCTTGGTTTATTACATGATATGGACGCGTGGGTGTCCGTGGTTTTCAAAAATATCACTTTAAAAACGGAGGATTTGTGTAAAAGTCGTGAAAACTGTGTTTTGAAGGTTTGGAGCTAACTCTCAGGGTTGAATCTTGAATTTTAAACGTTTTAATAGAAACGGTGGAAACATTTTAAAATGTTGTTTGCTCTCCATGGTTAATGGACGATGTGGCGGATGGCCATTGGATCTTTTTATACATGATAAATGTATAACTATTTAAATGTTTTCGTAATCGAGCTACGTGTTAGTTTTTTAAAAATAATTCTATAGATGTGCTGAGATAGTGGGTGTATTGAGCCACCATTGCTCATCGGTGAAAGTTCAAAAATTTGTGCAAGTAGGTACTTTATTCTTTCGGGTTAATCCCTGTAAAGAAGTGATGGGTGCTTCGCTCCCTCGATTTTAGCCCATAAATGAAGTGCTTTACGTTGTTGTGATTCTATATAGAACTTGTCATTACCTAAGAGGTCTTAAATGACTCAGACCTAGGGTAATGGGCAAGAGTTTATAGTTGTTGCCTTTGTCCCTGGCGTGACAGAGTCGGTACATAGGAATCATTTCTCGGCTGTGTGATCTAAGTGGAAAATAACGTTTTGTTACTATTTTTCTTTAACTGTTAAGCGTTGTTTGCATTGTTGAAATGCATAATTTTAAGGATAAAAAACCATTTTGAGACTCGTGTGAATTGGATGAAAACTTATGGTTTTGAGAAGTAAAACCTTTTAAGGCTTATTGGTAAGTCAACTTCGCGCTATGTGATTGCATATCCTGCTTTACTGCATTATAGTCTGTTTCTATTGATCCTTTTATACATGATTAATGTATAACTGTTTAAATGTTTTCGTAGTTAAGCTACATGTTGGTTTTTTTTAAATGATTCCATAAATGTGCCAGGATAGCGGGTGTATTGGGCCGCCATTGCTCCTTAGTGAAAGTTTAAAAACTTACGCAAGTAGGTGCTTTGTTTCTTTGGGTTAAATCCCCGTAAAGAAGTGGGTGCTTTGCTCCCTCAGTTTTAACCCATAAATGAAGTGGTTTATGTTGTTGTGACTCCGTATAGAACTTGTCATTACGTAGCAGGTCTTAAATGACTCAAGACTGGGGTAATGGGCAGGCATCTATAGTTGTTGCCTTTGTCCCTGGTGTGACAGAGTTGGTACATAAGAATCATTTCTCGATTGTGTGATTCGAGTGAAAAATAACGTTTTGTTGTTGTTTTTCTTTAACTGTTAAGCGTTGTTTGCATTGTTGAAATGAATGGTTTTAAGGATGGAAAATAGTTTTGTGACTCGTGTGAGTTGGATGAAAACTTGTGGTTTTGAGAAGTAAAACCTATTGAGGTTCATGATTTAGTCAATTTTATACTATGTGATTGCATATCCTGCTAGAAAAGCCCGTGGTGGCGAACGTCTTTTGTTTAGTTTTTCTTTTTGTTATGGAAACATGTATTCTTATATGTGTTGCCTGTTCCTAGAGGTGTGTTTTGTAAGCCTTGAGGCAATATATTATGCATGTATGAAACTGAATGTATGTTGTACTAAGAGAAGAGCGTTGAGCACTCTTTTTAAATTCTAAATGTTGTATTTTTGATTGATTATTTTATAAGTAAAAACTTATTTTCAAAAAAATGGTGGTTTGGTGGGCTTTTTTACCTGACCTAGGATTTTGGGGCGTGACATATCGGCTCGAAGATTGAAGATGAGGATAAAGGAATTATTCTGTTGGTTTCATTACCTTCATCATACGAGTATCTGAGGACTACACTGATGCTTGGGAAAGATACCCTTGGGTTAGATGGGGTTATTGCTGCTCTCATATCTTATGAGATGTTGAAGAAGAGGGAGAGTGACAGATCACAGGGAGAGGGCATCATGGTTGCATCAAGCAGCGGGGAAGTCAGAAGCAAGGCAACAGTGAAGCAAGAGGGGTCCAAGAAGAAAGGTCGTTCTAAGTCGAGAGATTACAAAGTGAAGTGCTACTATTGTGACAAGGAAGGTCATCTGAAGAGGAATTGTCTGAAATATAAGGCGAACAAGAAAAAAGAACAATCATCAGAGACAACGTTACAGAGGGCTCCGATCATGAAGAATCAGAGGTGCTCACAATTACTTCAGGTTTGAGCATTTCAGATTGGATATTAGATTCGAGATGCTCGTTCCACATGTGTACAGTCAAAGAGTATTTTGATATGTATCATTCATGCAATGGGGGTACTGTCAAGATGGCTAACAATACAGTAAGCAAAGTGTTCGGTATAGGGACAGTATGGGTTTTCAGGCTTGATGGGACCATTTTTATCTTGACTGGAGTTAGACATGTGCTGAATCTAAGGAAGAACTTAATTTCTCTGGGGATACTGGATTCGAGAGGTTACGGGTTCCCATCTAGAGGTGGAGTTCTTTGAATTTCAAAGGAAAATAGAGATATTATGTAGGGACAAGTGATTGAAAACCCTTACAAGCTTGTAAGGACTGTTATGACAGGTGGAGCTACTGCCAGACATCAGATGAACAGTATAGGTAGACGACATACACGAAAAAAGTGTAAGGGTGATCAGGTTAAACAACAGTTGCGGAAAAACACACAGAATAGGTGTAGGCGTACATGAAAGTGACAAGGTAGTGCAAGTGCGCAGGTGAGCAAATCAGATGGTGTGTAGGATGCCGAAAAAATGCAAGAGCAATAGTTGTTGGATGTTCACAATGAAGCTCCAAGCAACGAGACTAGTACGACAGACGTGACGGATAGGTGTACACCTCGACAGAAGCAAGCATTTGCTCTTGATTTGGCTAGTGGCGGTGATCTCTCCAATTATGTGCATAAAGGGAAAAAGATGCAGCCACGTTCTTCTACAAAGTAGTGAGCTTTGTAGGGCACCCGAGTTGGGGTGCGGGCACCTCGATATAGAGGTGTGGGCCATGCTGTTTGGGTGTGGCAGATCGACGACGACGACGGTAGAATGAACATCAATGTTGGTTATCTTCAAGGTGGTTTGCAGAATTCAAGTCAAGGTGGAGATTGTTGAGCTGTGTTTTGTGTTCTATTAGGCCCGTATTTTATTATATTTTTTTGGACTATATATAATTGTAACACCCCGACCTTTCACATGCCAACAATATTGTCCGCTTTGGACAAAGCCCTCATGATTTTGTTCTTTTTCGGAGGTTACCCATCCTTGCATTACTCCCGCCCAAGCACGCTTAATCGCGAAGTTTTGCTAGGGTCTCTACCACCTGAGAAAAAGGCCTCGTTAAATGTAAGGGTCCAAGATTTTTCCTTTATAGCTTAGGAACTCCCTCTTTCTTTCCGATGTGGGATACCAGGATATCACAATCTATCCCTCTTAAGGTTGCACGTCCCCGTGCAGTAGCCTGCCAGCTCCGGTAGCCTGGCAGTCCTTTATCGACCCGCCCACTTAGTAGTCCGCCCACATGTCACGCAAGACGCCAAGGGCCCATACTCGGAGGTGAGGAGAGTCAGCTTTGATACTATTTGTAACACCCCGACCCTTCACATGGCAATGATATTATCCGTTTTAGGCAAAGCCCTCACAGTTTTGTTCTTCCCAGATGGTCACCCATCCTTGTATTTCTCCCGCCCAAGCACGCTTAACCGCGAAGATCTGCTAGGGTCTCTATCACTTGGAAAAATGCCTCGTTGAATGTAAGGGTCCAAGATTTTTTTTTTATAGTCTAGGAACTCTCTCTTCCTTTTCACGTGAAATACCAAGATATCAGAGTAATTGAGTTGGGGTAAAATTAGGAGTCCAGTAAAATTCTTTATGTATAGAGCTTATAGTAATATAGGCTAACTAGAATTCTTTAGGATTTCTACGTGTGTATTTATAAATAAGACACTAGTAGAGCCTTATGGAATAATGTCGTGAGACAGAAAATTGTGAGCTTAGCTGGTAGAGAGAAGGGAAACAGATACTGTACTATTTCACATTTGACATAGTGAAATATTTTTCCTCTCGTTCGTGGACGTAAGTCAGTTTGGGCCGAACCACGTAAATTCTCGATGTTTATTATTTTCTATTTTTTTGTGCGTAGTTTTGCTTGCCTTCACGTTCAAGAATTGGTATTCAAATCCCAACAAGATAACAATACTTGTTATTTTTAGCTAATAAATATTTATAATTCATATTATATAAATTACATCATCTCTCATAATTATCGTCAAATAAAGGTGAGTAATTATGTCTATACAATAAAATTTATCACCACAATATTAAATAATAATATCACATAAAGTTGCTACATAATATTTTAAAAGCACCAATAATTACTTATTTCGTGAATCATTTTTGAGATTTGTTTAGTTATTTTGGTGAGGGATCTTCAATATTATTATTGTAATTGCAATTGATGGATTTACCCAAGTCGACGACCCAATAAAAGTTAGGTGTGTTTGGGCTTACCCAAATTAATTTCAACTCTTCAGTGTATGCATGCCTAGTAAAGGACGAGTCGACCTTGTATAAGTCGTGACTTAAATATTATTTAGGTCTTGTTTGGAATAATAATTTATTGTCATTTTAGTTTGGGTATATTATTTATATGAATTTTCAATATTTTAATTAAAACTTTTATTTTTTTATTACTTTCATCACGACGAATCAAAAAAAAAAAATATTTTTTACAGAGATCCTAAATATAATAATTTTACAAAATTAGTCCCAAGCTTATTTTCTTTCAAATTGATATAGCCAATCAGTTACATTTTTCATTACAGATTTTAAAACTAATAACTTTAAATAAATAATTTCTTTAATAAAATCTTTATTTTTAAAATGTATTCATCAAGATTTATTAAACAAAATCTATATTTCATATGAAATTTTATATACAAAAAGCATAATTGAGATTTGATAAATTTTTAGAATTAAATACTTACCAGTTTCAATATATTGAGAAATTTAATAATTTCTTGTACCTAAATTGTGATTTTCTGAAAAAAAAAACTTTATTCAGTAAGTTCTAAAAATAAAAAACCTACCAAACATTTTCTTTCCAATTTTTTTTCTCAACTTATAACTTTCTTATTTTTAGCACCTCTATTATTTACAATAAAATATTGTAAAATGAGACATTTTGCAAATCAATAAATTTTTCCATACGCTATAAAGATATTTCTCAGTGTGTGTAATGAAGAATTTTTTTTAGTTCGAAATAGAGAAATTTCTCAGTGTACTACAAAGAAATTTCTTGATTCCTTTTTATATATAATTTTTTGTAAAATATGGATATTGGTAGACATGTCCCGACGAAAAAGTTCAAAAAATATAAATTTTATTTAAAATAGATTTATATATTGAAAGTTATGAAATGTTAAAGTTTTCAATTAAAAATGTAACTAACTCACCATAATCTTCTTAAATAAAGAGAAATCTATCACAATCATAAATTATATTTAAAAATGGATTTTTATCTTTAAAAATCTTAGCAAAGAGACCAATTCTACTACAAATCTTTTAGATAAGACTAATAATTAATAAACATAAATTGTGATTGATAATATACGATCAAAGGCGATCAGAAGCGGTCAAGTGTAATGAGAAGCAAGTGCAACAAGAGTTGCACTTATATGGTATTTTGACAAGTTCACATTGTAAAGGATTGTTATATACAAAGCTTATGGCGTTGAAGAGTTCAGAATTCAAAATTGTGTCTTTTAAAAGCCACAACAACTTCACATTCTGACAACAAAAGGTGAAGAATATCTTAACATGCAAGGAACTGATCAAGGTTCTAAAGAGTAAGTGAAAAGATGAAAGTGATGAAGAAATGAGTGGGAAGAGATGGGAAACTTGATGAACAGTACGATTCAGTTATATCTCGAGAATATCACTTCTCAGGAAATCATCAACAAAAATGATTTGACAAAAATTTTGGTTAAGTTAGAGTGCAGGTACATGTCAAAGACGTTGGCAAATCAAACTATTTTAAAGAAATAATTTTATGCACCTCAAATGATAGACGGAGCAAAAATTTATATAACATTTGGACGAGTTCAATATGATTATATTGGAATTAGATTTTATTAGTGTAAAATTAAGGATGGTGATAACATTGATATTTGGAAAGGATATACTATTCGTTTAGATGAGGTTGTTGTTACTCTCATTTCTCATTAGCTATTGAGGAAGAGTGAGAGTGACAAATCAATAGGAGAAATGATCATAGTTGCATTTGGCTGTGAAGAAGTCAAAGGAATGATGAGACATGCTGGATCCAAGAAGAAGAATAGTCATTCCAAGTCAGGGTATTACAAAGTAACATGTTACAATTATGACAATAAAGGTCACCTGAAGAGGTATTGTCTAAAGTATAAAGCAAACAATGCAAACGAACAATTATAAGATGCAGTGGTTATAGAGGGATCAAACCGTGAACAAGTAGATGTGCTCATGGTTACTTCAAATAGAGAGAAATTAGATGTCCAAAATCTAAAGCAGACAAGTCGAAAAAAAAAATCATTAGAGATAGTGGTTATAAAGGGATTGAACATGCAATTATCATGGCATGTAGATAACTTATATCAAGGCAAGGGTAATTAACACTAAATATATGAGTTTAAACTAATATCAACCAACAAATACCGAGTCACATCCCCGAGTACATTACCCACCCTGAGGAACTTTCATAGACCTCCTCTCAAAAACAATGTTTGTAACAATCTAAATCCGGGGTCTTACTCTCAAGATAAAAGACATACATGCATTAAATATAATTGCCAACAGGCTTACAGCACATGGTTCTAACACCATAAACATGTAAAACAATATATGATCCAAAAAGAAACAAAACTGAAAACTAAAAGATCTCCCGCCCCTTCCAGCCCTTCTAGATCAACCTGCGCTATCATATGCACCTGAAAAATATTTTTAAATCTCACACCGTGAGCCAAAGCCCAGCAGAAAATAGACTAACATGTAATAAAAAATAAACATGCTAATAGGATAATATAAATGTTATGAATCTCCCAAGTCTCGAAAATGATTTTTCATGATCAAAACGAGATGCGAAAAGATATAAAAATTTTGACTCACACGAGCCTCGAAAAACAGTTTTACTTTTCAAATCACAAGTTTTTACACAAACTTCATGACGCTGAACAATTATGAAACGTAAACAACCCATCAAGATTCACGATTTTACACAACTCACGATGACTCACACGTAGTACATGTATCTTCACGGGCTTTTACCGTAGGACCAATATCTGCCCTCATTATGCATCTTTACAGATTTTCACTGAGGGACCAATATCTGTCCCAACTAATGCATCTTTACGAATTTTCACCGAGGGACTAATATCCGCCCCAACTAATGCATAAATGAACAAAAGTTTGCATGCACACAGTCATGTACTAATGTCACCTTCACACACAACGTTCTCCACCAACCTTGGAAACCAACAATCAATAAATGAAACTCAACCCCAAGGGTTAGCTCCAAACCTCCAAAAATACAATTTTCACAAATGTTTACACAAGTCTGTCTTTTTTCCCAAAACTTACCTTTTTGAAAGCCATGGACCCATACATGTCCAACATGATAAAAAAAGAAAGAAGGAAAATCACCCCTAACAGGAGTTTAGTCGACTAAAGACCACCATTCAGTCGACTGAAAAAGGCTACTGGAATCAAGAATTCCCTAAAGCCTCAGGTCAGTTGACTGAGCCACCCACTTTAGTCGACTGAACCCATACACTGTTCGTTCAATTGATTGAACTACCCACTTCAATCGACTGAATGTCGAAAAAAACCCTAGCGCCGACGTAAAAAGCTTCACAGATCCATACACAAGCCCAAATCAAACCAACCAAACTCATTTTTTTGAAACCCACGGACACACACGAGTCGACAACTTCGAAAAAAATCATAAAACATTTTTAAAAATGTTTTCGTCCAACCAAAAGCAACCAAACACGTTTTAAGAACATAAACCAACTTTTAAGAGAATAAATCAACTTTTTATGCATTTTAAAAAGGTAAAAACACATATAATTCCACGTAGCACCATTTTAAGACATGAAAGTCTAGGATCCTATCTCGTTGAGTTAAAAACTCAACGCTTTGAACCCTAGCAAAAAAGTAAAATAGCCAAAACGCAAAGCCCTCAGCGAGGATAACAAAAATCTAGTATCCGATCGCCAAAAACTAAGCCCGGACCCACCAAAAAGTTAGAGAGAAGGCAAAGGTTTGGAAGGAAACTTAGCTAAGAAGATTTGAGTCTCAAAATATCTACCAAAGGCTGATATTTATAGGGCTCACCAAAAAATATCTTTTTTTTTGTACCACAACGCCCAACGGTTCTTAGATTCAACCCAACATGTATTTCTAAGCTCGAACATGCATAAAATGCATATAAACATGCTATTGTAAAAATAATAAACAACACGTCGAAAAAACATCACGAAATTAAAACGGAACTGGGACTCACAATGTTAATCAAACGCGTTTCCAATCAGAGTTCCACATAGGTCACCATATTCTAACATAATATCGTAGGGATTCAACTCTATATGCAAATAAACATATATTTTAACATTTTTGTTACACATCATGACATCCAATTAGTGTATGCGTATACTATGCATCCAAACATGTACAAACTAATTCATTCAAGCCATAGCATCCACACATATATAATACAAACATGCAATATGATATCCAATTCTGATGGTTTAAGGCATTCGAATTCTAGAACTCTTTACTTAAGCACACTATCGTAAACATGTTAAACACAAAACCTCAAATATCACACGATAGCATAGCCACTTCCCACAGCTCCAAGTTGTTCAAACCTAGGGCTCTGATACCAATCTGTCAAGCCCCTAAACACGAAACCACATGATCAACTAATGGAAAGCTCATGCATAAAACCCATGGGATTATGGATTGACAAAAAGGGTGTAACATAGATAAAAACAACATTCCAAAGGACATTTGGCCGAGACGTGAAAATATTATAAGAAAAACCGATTCAACTTCGTTACTTCAATCAAAACCTTTTCTACCAAGAGAGTTTACAAAAGAGAATTAAACCAATGAAAAGAAGACTCTCGGAATTTCAATTTAAACACAAGAGGGGCCTAAAACAAAGTTCGGACAGAAAAAATACATTTATCTAAAGAAAATAATTTTAGGACCAACTCCAGGAATGACCGCTAGAGCGGGCCCTTGGCCGAGCCAAGGTTCCCATTCTCTAGTGATAGACTACTCGACGACTGTTTGAACGGTCTATCGAGCGGTCCACCACCAGTGAGCAACTTTCAAAACTCATTTTGTTTGATCGCACACCCATCATCCATGCTTATATAGAACAAGGGTTAGAAACACTTCAATTTCATTAAAAACAATGCCAAACCTAAGGAATATAAGTAAAACACAAGTTTTAAGCCTCACATGAGGATTATACAACAATTTCATTCTTTCTAAAACATAAAGTATATGGCCTTATGGCCTTATAACTCAAGAATGTATGATGTTCAACAACTCAAACTTATAGAATTTGAAAATACAAATAATAATTACATCATCCAACCAATGCTAAAACATGAACAAGGACAAGGTCTTCCAACACAATCAAAAGAAACCCAAGTATGTTCAATTTTTTCTAAGACAAATTCTTGTCGTCAACACCTGAAATGGTTAATTTAAACAATGTGAGTCGAGGTTCAATGGGATTCTAAACAATCCAAAATGAATCATGCTCGATATGTAATAACCAAATCTATATCATCAGACTCAACCCAAAAATATCTTAATTTCTCATTATATACAAACAATTATATTCCCATAACCCAATCAACATATATTCGAATGATAATATACCATCGCACAATAACACCCCTTTATAGTTATACCAAAGGATATGGGTACCTTCACATAATTACACCCTTTTACGGTGAAATCGAACGATATTGTCCCTTTACGGTTAAGTCAAAAGATATGGGTACCTCTATATAATCACACCCCTTTACGGTAAACCGAAGGATATGGGTACCTCCACACAATTACACCCTTTACAATCATACCGAAGGATGTGAATACCTACACCGACTTTACGGGAATTAACCAGAGAGATATGGGCATCCTTGTTTTACGCAATTTTTTTGTCCTTCTACGAGGAGCTAATTAAATCCACATTAATTACACAACCATCTCAATATACATCCATATATACGTACATCTACAACATATCATTAATTATATTGATCCCTCAACCATTACCTATATTTTTCACCTACAACCCATTTATACACTACACGATCACAACTCAATTCTCAACATTCACATGATTTCATAAAATTTCTCAAGTTGGCATATTTTTCTAAAATATAACAAGGAAACTTTCCATGAGTTAAAATCAATTTCAAACCCAATTCAAATCTCCAATAAACTCCAAACATAGCCTCAATTCTACATACTCACACTCAACTAGATTTCCAACAAAACCCCCAATTCTAAACATATTATTTCCAATTCATAAAAATAGAATAGTTTAATGGATGAAACCGTAATTTAAGTCTTAATTTCACAATCTCTCTACAAATTTAAGTCTTAGTTTCACAACCTCTTTGCAAATGATCTTCACATCTAAAGAACACATTACACCCAAACCTAGGGTTTCTAAGATTTCTCTATTCTCATGACATTTCGTGAAATAGAATGAAATTAAATACATACACATCACATGTATTTATAGAGGAATTAAAATCCTATCTCGTTGAGTTGAAAATTGCCAATCCGAATACCTACGGAGATCTCAAACTTGCCAAAATCAAATCCCATTTAGTGGTAGTCAAAACTCTCAATGCGTAGAACAATCATTATTTTCTTGGGCATTGACCGCTTCTGAGATTAAAGCCTTCAAAATGAAGAGAGCAGGGAGAGCTCAAAGGTAGTCTTCCATGGATTTCTTGAGATGGAAAGAGAAAGTAAAGCAGACAAAAAGAGAGAGAGAGAGAGAGTGCCCAATTCGGTCAAGGAGAGGAAAGGCAGCTTCCATTGGAAGCTTTGGCACAAGTTCCTAGGTCATTAACTCACTAGTGTTCCAAAAATGTCCCTAAGCCTCTGTGATGCATTTAATTTACGTATATGCACTGAAACCATACTGAAATTAATATTTTTATTTTAAATTAATTTATAAACTTATATTTTCAATAATTTTTAAAATTTAAAATTATTTTCGAATTAAATTTTTCGAACCTCTGCGTACATAAGTGGGATCCAACAAAACTTGTTAAAAAGATACCGGACCCACTTACCACACATCTACAGCGAGCACACATACCCAAAATAATACCACACAGGTAAATTTATCACATAACTATTTAATTGCATTAATTAAAACGGGACTAAGTCACACATGTGTAGTAAGAAAATATTTTACTATGTATTAGACATGTGATGGGTACTATTAGGATGATTAATAATGTAATGAACAGAGTTATTAGTATAGAGACAGTGAAGCTTTGTATGCATGATGAGATTATTTTGAACTTGACCAGGGTTAGACATGCGTAAAATTCATGAAAGAATTTAATTTCTCTAAGGATACTGGATTTGAGAGGTTGTATGCTCTTACTCGAAGGTAGAGTTCTTTGGACTTTTAAGGAAAACAAAGATGTGCTATAAAGACAGATAATTGAAAACTTATATAGGCCCATAAAGAGTGTTATGACAAGTAAAACTGTTGTCCCACATTAGATGAGTAGTGTGATGATCCAATTTTTTTAAGGATTAAATATTGGTGAATTTTATTATTTAAGAAAATAATAAAGTAAATTATAAATACATAATTAATTTTAATGAAAAAAATTACCATTTATGAATGAATAATATTATTACATGAGATATTATGAATAAAAAACTTTTAATACTAAGTTGTTAATGAGATAAATTATAACATATAGTAATAAAGAGAAATAAATACATGAGTTGAATTTTTGTATTTATGGAATACAATTGGAATGTGATCCTAGCTATGATCAGACCGTAGTGTCTTAATACATTACCTAGATGCCTCTCCCTTTTAGTTCTGTACTTTTTAAAATTTTTAAAGCATTTGGACTTACAATGCATCAAATAAATGTGTCAATACCTTGGGCCATCATTAATAAATGTGATAAAATACTTAAAGCCACTTTTAGTCCGAATAGTCATAGGCCTAGATAAATCAGAATAAAGCAATTCCAATGGTCATTTTTCATTCTGAGCCAGATTCACTAATTGGAGTTGTCTTTACTTCCGTTGAATCTAATGGTATATTTTCAACCACTCTTACAATCCATTTTAGATTAGTATAGGCGTAAGTGTCAAATATACGTTTGGTTCATTTCAGAATTACATGATAAGTTTTTAGTGTTGTTTAATTATTTAAATTGTAGTATTGGAGAGATAAGAATAATAAGATAAAAATGATTCATCAATAAATCAGAATAGTATAAATGCTTATTAACTTTAATAACTACTGAGTTATTAAAATAAATAAAATATTCATCTTTTATCAATCTAAAAACTGAAATTAAAGTCTTTCTAATAGAATGTATATAAAGATAATCTTTTAAAACTAAAGTCCTATCTCTACTAAAACTGTGAGTAATCTCTTCTACTACAGCTGCTGCTGCTCTTGTATTATTACCCATATGTAGATAGATTTTTCCATTACTTGGCTGCTTGATTTTATAGAATCCCTACAAAGAACTACGAACATGACTAGTGGCTCTCGTATCTACACATTAGGTACCGGTAGATAATGCTGTTAAATATGTCTCAACAACTAGTGAATGAAATTTACCTTAATTTTTCACCGTGCTGAGATATACTAGATATTGCTTCTTCCAGTATCTTATCTAGTTGCAGTGAAAATACTTGCTCGTGGGCTTTTTCACACTAGCGTGAGGCCCAAGAACTGTTTGAGGAGCTGCAACATGTTTCTAAAACTTTTCCATTCTTCTTCTTCTTATCTTTCAGCTTAGAAATAGATTATTTCTCAACAATAAAAGTAGTAATTGGCTCCTAAGACACCCTCAGTTGGTTGAAGTTGTGTAAGTACCCCTGCTTAAGTAAATGTAGTTTAGTCATGTTAAAATTTAGGCATAACTACTTGAAGGACACAAACAGCGATTGAGGAATCATCGATTTCAGCTCTAAGGCTCTCTAGTTCATTCAAAAGACCGCTCTTCTTTAGAACATGATCCCTTACTAGACTGCCTTTTTCCATGATTGTGTTCATCAGAGATTTCATTGCCACTTGCCTAGCAACACGATCTTGATCCCCAAATATTTCTTTAAAGTTCATCATTATGTCGTAGGCATTTAGCATACACTGATGTTGAAGTTGTAGAACACTCAACATTGATGCCAGAATGTAACACCGCACCATCTGATCTGCCTTTTGACACTTTTGATAAGGCTTGGCTTCATATTCGGTTGCCTTTTCATCGGGTTTTGGTGAAAATCTCAATGAGCACATATTTGTACTCTTCTCCATTTAGAACAATATTTAAATTTATTTCTAGTCAATAGAATTTGGTCTAGTCAATTTATTTTTTTTAAGTATAGTGGCGAGTATATTGAAAGCCATTTTAAATCCTAAGAATCACATAATTAAATGAAATTATAATGAGGAAAGAAATATTTTAAATTTGGTTTTTCTACCAATTTTAAAAGAATTCGCCAGCAGCCTGGTACCTCGTGAGTAGCATGAATCGATGGAAAGATCGTTAATTATTCATCATTTATTCAGATAAGCTGTTGTATATTAATTTTACTATTTAGGCCATATTGTAGACTTAGTTTTAGTACCATAAATAATAGCAGTTACTCAAATGGAGATGATATTATTATTATAACCAATTATATATTACCACTTAATTCCTATTAATTGTCATGTAATAAACCCTTCAGATAGTGAAGTGATTTATATTATTAATTTATTTTTAATGATCCCTTAAGGAGGTTTGCATTAGTGATTCCATAATTAATTTCGTCTATAGGAAGGAAGGTGCTAAGACTAACACACAATATTAATTATATTATCTATAAACTAGTGATGGTGACCATAAAATTTATACATGATAAATTTCCTCACCCACGGAGTTACTAAAAAGATTTTGAGGGCTATAAAAAAATATGTTCAATTTTGAAAATTTTAAAATTCAAAATAGATAACACGTTAAAAAGATTTCGAATTATTCCATCTATACGTATTAAAATATATGTGTAACTAATAAAATTTTAAATTATCATAATTTATAAAAATAAAATTTAAATAAAAATTAAAAATTTTAATTTTATGTTCTAGTCGTACATATATAAACAATTTTATAATTATGAATTTATATAAAATAAACACATAGCAAACATGTGATATAGGTTAAAGTCAATTATCCATGTTGTCCAAGGATTAAGCATACACATGAAAATAATATCCATATACACGTCATAAAAAATAAATAAAAATCCCAACTATAATGGTTATAATAAAATTAGGATATTCTAAATCACATTTTGATCCTGAGTCATCATTATTTTTCATGTGTGATACAAAGTTTGACCTGCTCGATCAGGTTGTAGGGTCGAGGGGTAGTGCCGCAGCAAGGTATGAGGCAGGGCCCCAATAGGGCCCAGGGGCAACACCTCTGATGGGGACGAGGGGCAGCACCTCTAAAGCCAAGCACAGTTTCACCACAATGAATCCTTTGATCCGTGATAAAACTGCACCGTTTTTCCATGATTGTTCTATGTCTTAAACACACTGAAATTAGCGACTGTTCACCATGTCGAGATCTTTTCTTCACTGATCAACCCTGTTAGGGTTACAACTATTGATTATATGCCTCCATATCATGAGTTTACATTCATATGCTATGAAAGAAAAAAAAATTATTACAACGAATCGTATGCTTCCAAATCAAAATTCACATACTATTGAATTTGAAATAAATAATAACCACCACGAACAAACATCGAGGAAAACAATCACAAATAAAAAAATATATACAATCCATGTGACCGTAATACCAGAATAGGACACTATAAAACAAAGGTTAGTACAGTTCTAGTTCTATCCAAAACCCACAGCATGGATGGATCAATTTTTGCAGACAACATGGATCGATTTCGTCCATATACAATATCAAAATGGTATTGATATCACTTGTTGGGAAAATGAATCACAGGGACAAATGACAGTGTATATAGATTATATCCAAAAAACGAGAACCCTAGAACCCGATTAAAACTTATGTAACGGAACAAGGGTTATACGTTCAAAAACTATCTGATTTGATCTCGTCTCAGTACTTGAACAAAAATTTCCTCGATGGATGCACGAATCAAAACTCAATTTCACCTTAAACCTTCTGTTTTATCCCATATACCTAATCACGAACAGATGGTGGGCTATCATTTTTGTGATTAAACCCTAACTCGGCTGCCCTTTTATTATATCAGAGTGAACTGAAAAAATCCTAGTTGTCAATGAGTTTAAGTGGTTTACATATAGGCTACGACAGAGACATAAGGATTAATAAAATTCAGGCTCCTTTAACAATTAGGAAAATTTTAATTCAATCCAAATGAAAATCCTAATCCATAAATAATAATTTGTAACCGCTAAAAGATTATAATTGCACTCCTGACTTTATCTTAAAATAATTTTGAGATACATGTTATTAAATTCTTATTTATGTCTCTGCGTTAAGATTACAGATACTTGTCGATTAAATTAAATTACTGGCAATTTTATTTAATTGATAACTTATAATTTTTTAAAGATTTTTCACTTAATTTATTTGATATATCGAATACAAAATCAATCTATAAGGCTTGACTTAATCAAATCTTATAAGTTTCCTTAAAAGAAATCATCGATTTTTATATCAAGATATGAATTTCGTTAATAATAATTAATATTCACCATACGCATAATGTTGCTATCCAATTTACCGACCTTATTAACCTATAAAAGATCTCACTCTCTTATGAATCAAAATAGCAAACCCTAAATATATGTACCTATTAATTATTTTGAGAATAAAAGAACAAATACTAATAAGGTATAAAAACAATTACCCATATTATTATGGGGGAAACTCTACGGATTGTTGGACTTGCTCTACCACTTCGATCTTCATCTTCCCCATTAATGAACTTAGATCATTGATTACAGTGCTGACTTCTGAACAACAATTTATCTCATCGCTAATCACCACCGATCACTACCCATTACCACCCACAATAGCTAGACGAAGATAGAGAGCAAGAGAAGAAGATTAAGGAAGTTTTCTGAAGAAAAGATTTGGGAATTTCATTCTAGAAACTATTTCCTTCCCTTCACGTGTTTATTTTCATTAGTCTTCCACCGAATTGATCCACTCTAGTTTCGAAATCTCTACCCTTGAAGCGTGAAAAGGTTTGAAACCCCACCGTGTGTCTCACGATTTGGGATATGGGGGTTTGAGTCTTCGATCTTTGCCCGTGGATGCGATTTCTAGTGGAGCAGAACTAGGTTGTTTTTGGGGTTTGGGGGTTGACAAAGCCATGAAAAAGGTATGCTTTCTACATCCTCAAATACGATTTGGGTTTTTCTTTGCTATTTTTTATGATTTCAATTTCTTCAACAATTTTGATTCTTAGTGTTTGAGAATCGATTTGAAGATTGTGGATGTTATTCTATATCCGTGGAATGGTTTAGTTTTTGTACGATTAGAGAAAAAAAGAGGCAGCATTTGAGCTTTACAAAAAGCACACCAACTATTTGACCTTTTGCCTAAATGGTTCTAGCTTACCACCAAAGAAGTCACCTCCCGCAAGACCAGTAGCATAGTGAATGGTGTTACACTGAGATGGAAACCATCTTCGTGGGCAATCTCCCGACAAAGGTTCACCAAGAATGGCTATCAATGATATTTAGTCACTGTAGACAAGTCCTTGATGCATACATTCATAAAAATAGGAGGTTTAGAAGTGGAAGCAAGTGTGGATTTTTGAGATTCAAAAATATAGAGAATGTAATATATTCCATCAAGAGATATAATGGCGCATGGTGTCTAGATAAACGATTATTTATAGATGAAGCAATTACAGTAGATGACAAAATGAACTATTGAAGAACAGCGATGGGAGATCTCAACATTCTTTGGATCAGATGGACGAGGCACATTTAGGCCACATTCATTCAAAGGGTCAAGAATATGTAGAAAATGAAGCCAAGATCATTGAACCCATAGAGATTGATGAAGATTAGACCAGAAGCTGTGCAGTAGGTATTGTAAAAGACTATAAAATCATTAGTACTCTTGAGGAGACCATGAAACAAGAAGGAGTCCACTTTATAAAAATCTCCCCCTCAAAGGCCTCAATGTACTTTTTCAATTCTTAGATGAAAAGGAGAGGAATAACTTTATTCTGAATGCAAGAGATTGGTTAGAAAATTGGTTTGATGTTGTAAAATTAAGACCGAGAGAAACAAACCTTACAAGATGAGTTTAGATTAATATCGAAGGTGTTCTTCTTCATACTTGGAACACAAGCACTTTCACTAAGATAGGGGAAGCTTTGGAAAAGGTTATAATTGTCGATGCTAGAACAAGCTTAAGGAAGGATCTTAAGGTGGGAAGGATCTTGGTCACCACTAAAAGAACCAACCCATTATGTAATCCAGATCCCTTAAAGTGCATAGACTCAGCTATAAAGTAAGATGCTCTGAAGGTGAATACCAAAGTATGCATGTTTGGGGAGCTTCTACACCCAATCCAAGTAATGCTACCATTAAAAACGATGAAGATTTCGATACATCTATAGGTAAATTTGAAAAAGATTTATAGAACTCAACATGAAGCAAGGGAGATACAGTATAATGGGAGGAAGGTTCTGATGAATGCGAGAGAGATTTCAAATCATTGATGGTGCGAGAGAGATTTCAAACCTGTAAACTAGTGTTAGGGAGCAAAGCAGCCTTAAGGAGCAAAGCCATGTCCTTCGCACGATGCAAAGATTCTTAATCTCCTACAATGACAGGCCATCCCCCATCAATAGTCTAGGATAGCCTAGTTGTGCACCACTAGAGGAAGCACAATAGCGAAATGAGAGAATACTAGTCCTTAAAGTGGTTACCTCTACGGGTCTAAATTCTAGATGTAGATCAATACCGAGAAGAGAAAGATGAAGAAGCATTTCACTCACTTAGGATATCTCACCTTCAACAAACCTGGTGCCAAGACGAAGCCCAAAAGAAAAAAGGGCAAAAATCAACCTTTAACAAGTATTAACCTAACATCCCCATCTACTGAGGGTATTCAGAATAGAAATCTACTATTAAGGAAGAAAGCTGAAATGGTGCTAGAGATAGGAAAACTATTGAGCTTGAATTTTGGAGAGGATCAAAAGAAAGCAATTTAGAGTATTATGGGCATGAAGGCAAGGGATGAACACCTAATGTAATAATACTACACAAGTTTATGAGTAACTAATGAAGTTAGTTTCATGGAATGTCACAAATTTAAAATTTGAAAAAAATAAGAATGGCAACAACCTTGGAAGGAAGTTGTCAGATTAAGGAAGGTGTCAATTTATGATCCCAATGAGGAAGGTGTCAAATTAAAACCTTAGAGTGAATCAATCTCCCTCAAATCAATCTCCAATAGTTCATGGTGCCTAGAAGGAGATTTCAACAAAAAATAAGAACTAGAAAGGTCAACTACAACAGAATGAGTAAAGGTATAAGAGAATTTAGGAATTTAATCTCTGAGCTTGAACTTAGTGGTTCTTATATGATGGGTTGGAAGTTTACGAAGCTTAGTTATAATTAAGTAGCTCTTAGTGAAGGAAGGCAAATCCAAGTTGGGGTTCTAGTTGTTATGCGGTATTAGAGCAGTGGTCCTTCCCCCTCTCTCTCCCTTCTTTCTGTTTTTTTCAGCTTCAGCTGGTACCTTACCTGCTGAATTGTAAGTTTTACTCTGTTCTTTTTTGTGTTGCTTTGTTACTTGATTGGGCATGGTTGGGGCATCTTTGTATGTTTTTATCATGTTATTCTAGCCCTAAGCTTAATAAATTGTTTTTCTCTTCGCCGATAAAAAAATAATTACCATAAGACGATTCTATTCAATACACACAAAGTATACTTACACAATAAGTTAAACTATACAATTCTCCATAATCATGACAGACCTAATAAAATACTATAATACAACCCTACCAATAGCGTGTCCAATTTTATCTAAAGACTGTAAATAAAAAGTTTATATTTTACAAAAGCTAATAATTTAATCTTTTGTGTGTAAGTCGAACTTTATGCACCAAATTATTTACTATATAGAATAAAACACATATGCATAATATTAAATAAATAATGCAGTGCAAATATTTTTTATACAGATTCTCATTAAATTGGAAATAATAAATTTTATTAATGAATAAAACAAATACCAAAATCTATATATACTTCTGTGTAATGAATTTTGGTATTTATTTTGATATCCCATAAGTAAGCTTATCATCAAACCTTGCAGATGAATTTTATATTTGATATATAAAATAAATTAAATAAAAAATCATAAGAAAATTATAAGTGGTCGATTACCTCCGCATTCTGTCGCCCGTTGTGTGAGACCCTGACCCGTTTCTTTTTTTTAGGAAGTGGTCTAAGTGTTCCCGACAGTAAGGATTAAAGTTTTGTCTGCTTCCTTGGTTTAGTTTTTCTCCCAGCACTGACCGCTTAAGCGGTGGGTGTGTGCTCGAGTGGGCTGGTGGCAAAGAGTGGGTCTGGATGGTGACCGCTCGAGCGGTGGTTGTCTTCTCGAGTGTTGGCATGGCAGAGGACTATGTCGGCAGGGGTCCGCTCGAGCGGTGGTTGGGAGCTCGAGCGGTGGAGGCCTGACGCGAGATTTTATAAAAATGTGGTTTTGACGCATGTTTTGGTTTAGAAAAGCATGTGGGGTTGGTCCCGAGGGTAGCGAGAAGTTGCGGTGCGAATTTCAAAAATTCAAAAAAAAAATATTTTGGAAGCCTATAAATATCTGGAGTTAGATATTTTCAAAAGATATTTTTTTCAAAATTTCTCCACTAAGTTTTCTATTTTTTTTCTCTGTCTTTTCTCTAACTTCTCGGGGTCCCAAGGTTCGATTTTCGACGATCAAACCGCAGATTCTTAGTATTGGCATCGTGGTCTATGTTTTCATCCGGACAGAATTTTATTTTGACGAAGTTTATTTTTGCACGTGGATCGAGGCATCGAGCTTTTAATTCAACGAGATAGAATTCTAGATTCTACTGCTGTATAAGGGCGTTATATGTAATTATAAGCTGTTTTACTATTTAAAAATGCATGAAAAAGGTGTTGCTATTTCGTTAAATCGGGTTTTGGTTTACAAAGGCATTTTTGGTCGATTTCGGTTGGAAGGAAACGGGTTTTGAATGTTTCTTTCGGTGGATCTTGATGGGTTGAGTTTGCACATGTCTATGGGTGTTAAAAATATGCAAATCAGTAGGTTTATGTGTGATTTGAAGCATCATATGAGTGTATGAGAGTTTTGGGGGCTTGGAGTTTCAAAACAGGAAAATTTGGGTTTTTCTCGGGTGGTAGCTCGCTCAAGCGCCCGACGTCCGCTCGAGCGGACTAGCTGCACAGGGCCATTTTGTTTCGCTCATATCTCCCTCGTCCGGACTCGAAATTGGGTCGTTTTGGTGTTCAAATTGAAGCCCCAGAACTCTTCTTTCGAATGAAACCTCTCTCACTTTAAAATTCATTTAATGGGAAAAGGTATGACCAAAAGAGTGAGAGTATGTCAAAATCTCTTAACCATTTTTCATCCGTTTTGGCAAAATGTTTGGGGAAGGTTGTTTTTCATCATCTGTGAAACTTTTTATCAAATTTCTTGTCCCTTGGGAGTTTGTTGTGGATGACGTGGCGGTGGGCCACTGGATCTCTCTTTATACAGGTTGCTGTATAACTATTTGAAAATACTTTATATGTCATGTTTTATGTTTAAACCTTATTTCGGATAAAAAGCATGTTTTATGATTTTCTTGGTTTATTACATGATATGACTTATGGGTGTTGGGTTTTCAAAGGGTGTTATTGAAAACGATGAAAATGGTGATTTTATGAAAAATCTCAACAAATCATGTTTTGGAGGTTAAGTCTCATATTTTTAAACGTTTTGTTGAAAACGGGGAACATTTTGTTGAAAATGGGAAAAAATATTTTGAAAATATTTTGTTTGATCTCCATGGTTCATGGATTGGATATCTTATTTATCCATGTGTTGTATAACTGTTGTTTTGGAAAATATTTTGGAAAGGTTTTGTTGATCTCCATGTTGATGGATGGATCTGTATATACATGTATAATGTATATTTGTGAAATGTTTTCGTAGTTGAGCTACGGTTCGATTTTTAGAAGATTATCTAGATGTACTGGAATGACGTGTATTTGGCATGAGTTTCCCTTGCTGTAAGTTTAAAAATGTGTACAGCGTAGGTGCTCTATACCTTCGGGTTAGTTCCCGTAAATTGAGTTGGTTGGGTGGTCTATACCCTCGGGTTTTGGGCTCATAAATTGAGTGGTTACGTTATGGTGCTCCATATAGAACTTGTCATTATCTAGCGAGTCTTGAATGGCTGGGGTCTAGGGTAATGGACAAGAGTCTATAGTTATTACCTTTGTCTGTGTGGTAGAGTCGGTACATAGGATCATAATTTTTTTCTTTTTTCACGATGGTACATTCCATGAGAGAACAATGCTTTCATTACTATTTTTCCTTAACTGTGGTTGATTATTTGCATTAGTTGCAACGCCTGGTTTTAAGGATGAAAACACGAGTTTTGTGAAATAAAACCATTTTGAGACTCGTGGTGGTCTGTCAGAAAATCATTTTAGTTTGTGGTTGAGTTTGCTCCCACCATATGATTGCATATTTCCTGCTTTACAGCTTTATAGTCTGTTTCTATTGGGTTTCGGCTCACGGGTGAAATTTTTTGTAAAATCATTTTCAGGTGATGATGTGCATGAGGAGTAGCTTTGGTGGTAACTGCGGTGGCAAAAGACTTTTATAGTTTTACCTTTTTGGTATGCCTATTCCTGAAGGCAGATTTTGTACGCCATAAGGCGATATATCGTATGCATGTTGGATCTGTATGTTATTTATTTATGGGAGACCATTTTGTTGGGTATTTCATTGGTTTTAACAGGCGGATTTAAATGTCTGAAAATCTATATTTTTTATAAAATTGGTGTTTGCTGAATTTTTACGTAACCCCAAGTTTTGGGGCGTGACACGATGCTACTTGGCCATCTCTGGTCCTTAAAACCAACCCGTTATCAAAGTTAAACGTTGGGCTCACATTTATTGATACCAATTAAGTTTTAGAAAATTATTCATTCATTTTAGTGTACTACAGCAAATGAAAAAACTCAATGAATATTAAATGTGACGCCCCAAAACTCGAAAACATCTAGAGCGACAATTAACTAATAATGGTGCAGAATAATAATAAGTGATTAATACCCATCAATGCAGAAAAGTAGAAATGCCATAAACTTAAGATTACAGATCCAAAATAAAGTGTATATAACAGAAAATATTAAAGAAAGCAATACAAAGTCCAATAAGCAAAGAAAAAAATCATCAGGTGCAGCAGACTGGTAGAGTTCTAGCTCATGGGAGCCACGGTTCCACCTCCCCTGGCACAGGGTAGTTGGCGAGAACTTTCGTGTCCTCAAAACCTGGCATAGAATGCCGTGTGCTAAAGTCCAGAAGGAACAACATAATTATACAAAAATTTCTCCAAGTACAGGTCGACACATAGCAGATAAGGTGACATGATAAGTATGACAGTGAGCTATGATGAGAATGATGAAACCAATTTAAATTTTCTAGTCCAATTTAAACTTAAGTTATTCTAGGTCCTCTCCCGCCCGAGAAAAATTGTCATAAATCCCATGATCTCTATCACGCTGACCAAGTCTACCGACCGACAAAGAGCGTTCCTTAAACCGTGGGATGACTACATAGATGACTAAGTGTCCAGCCGGGTCATCACTAACGGCAAAGGCGTGGACAAGTCAACACTTCAGGCCCTCGACTCTCAGGTTAAGGTCAAGCACGGGATCGCAAAATCTATTTCTGACTATTACGCCACTCGAACCACCTTCACCAATAATACAGTTTATAATGTGTATTTAGCACTAAGGGCAAATACCAATGAAAAATAACCAAGACATAAAGCCACAATTTCTTCAACTGTCATTGTGCCACCCTAAAGTTCAATTTCATATCTTTCTTAAAAACCTTTAAGTGAACCCCATAAAACCCGCCCCAATGATGATGCGGCATAATATGCATAAAGTTATGATTTTTCAATTTACATGAAAATTCATGCATGGGTATGATTAATTAGCATGTAAGACAAAAAGTGCATGTAAGTAATTTTTAGCCACTAAAATCATGTAAGTACATCAAGACAATATTACACATCCTAATTATTTAATCATGCATATCATAATATAGGGAACCCAAAATAATAGCATTAACACTTAATCACATTTAACCATAGTTAGGATTTTCAAGTTTTAGCTACTAGTTTAGGGTTTTTAAAATACTTAGACTTAGAAATAAAATCTGTGATTTGATAAGCACCTATTTAGGATGTTATGAACACTTTGTATGTTTTACACATTTTCAAATTTTGCCTCTAAGGTCTCAGTTTTAACAAAATAAATTTTTGTGACAGTGTAGAGAAAAATTTCCAAAACAGTGACGTGAAAACTCAGTTACTTCAAAATTTGAAATGAGGACATAAACTTAGTAATTTATTTTTAAAATTTTTATCGTGTTAGATCTATGAGTTTAGAATCTCTAGAACTCAACCTTGTATTTGTTTCATTTTTCTTGAATTTAGAATGAATTATCTACTAAATAGTGTCCAGATTCGACATACTTTGGGAGAATCATTACCATTTTCTCTATATATATGCAAATAGATTGATTCCAATGGGGTTAGAAAGATAAGACGTTTATCTATCCAACCACATAAAAATCACACCGAGAGCTTACTGCTACAGTAAATGGAATAGACTTGAAGTGGTTTATCCAAATAGCCATTTTAACCCGATTTACTTATCTATTTTTAGAAAAATAAGAAAAACGATTTGAATCTCAAGAAAATTCGTGTATGAAAATAATATATACAGAAAACTAAAATAAAAATATCGAAGACTTTTGATGAATCTAAATCACTCAAAAAAATGACTACAATCGAATTTCTGACAAAAAACCTTTTCTGGACAGATTTGAGTATAAAGAAAAAATGCACTTTTTGAGCTTCTAGGCCAATGGCTCTTGCATGCATGGCTATATCCCTCATATATATGACTTATATATGAAATATATACCATTTACATAGATCAAAAGTAAAAAAAAATGGTAGATGATTGAGGAGAAAGAATAATAGTAGAAAATAGGTTCAAAATCATATCTCATAGCGTTGAGCATGGATCTTAAATGTAGAGGTGTTTAAGAGCGAAGAAGGACTTAGTATATGAAAAATAAGTGTAAAAGAATATTGTTCCTATCTTGACGATGCTTGATGGATGATGAATATGGATGCACCTTTAACAAGAACACCAAAGACACTTGAAGAACTTAATGATCACACACTAGGTCTCTACTTTTTTCTCTCTAAAACACTCTCACAAATACTTAGAGAAAAAAATATAACACAAAGAGGGAGAGGGAGAGAGGGTGCCGAAATGCTATGGGCGGGGGGGGGGGGGAGGACAGTGGTGTTGCTCTCTTTTAATACAAATTTTGATAGTGAAGATGTAATGACTGAAGTGTGTAAGAGGCAAGCCACTAATATTGCATGCACGAAACACAAAGTAATAAAGAATTGGGGTTGAGTGTGTGGGTGCATAAAGTGGACGGCCATGGGAGGGTTTTTAGGCTCCAAATTTAAATTTTTGTTATATTATATTGATATATTCTATATTTAATAGTATATATACACTACATTGTTAAAGAATTAAATTTAAAAATTAACTTAACGTATATTTTTAACTATGAATATTAAAGATTTGAATTAATAAAATAATTTTAGGTGTTGTACTTAATTTTTACATTTTAGTTTAATTATAGCATTATTTAGTTGTGGTGATTGGGCTAAATTTTAATTTTTGTACAATTTCATAACTTGATGTATATTTTTTAACTTCTTTTATACTAGTTTTAATTTAATTTGATGGATTTAGATTTTAAGACTCCATTTTATGATTTAATATTATTTTATTATTATTTAATTATTTATGCGTTGTATTAAGTCTTTTTATGTTAAAAATACAAGTTGCCTTAAAATTATATTATTATATTAGGTTGTTACTTTTGATTATAATATTAGATTACTTATGGAGATTTATACATACATATATACATACATATGTATTAAACTACTTTTTTTGTCTCTTGATTATTTTAAACACTAAAGTAACTTTTACTTTTTACTTTTGAAATATTTTATTTGGTTGTAGAGAGATATATAATAGTTTGTATATATATATATATATATATTAATGTTTCTTTTGAATTATTTTAATGGAGGTTGTGTATTATAGAAAATTATGATTTATTGATTAATTTATTGTGTTTGTTGTACAGATTCTCTTAAGTATGTGTGTATATTAAAACTTGTGTTGGAGTTTGTGTGAGTTTGTATTGTAGTCACATAATTAATTATAATTAATTATAAATAAAATTATTATTATTTATTTATTTAATTTTTTTTCTTAGTATTGAGTAATCGTGACGATATAAGCGATTATATTACAGTTATACTACGGTTGCTATTATTATATCTAAAAAGCGGATCTTTACATTAAATAAAGTATCTATCTCTTATTTATTTAACAAAAATAGATAATTTTTCACTTGAAATGTTTTTCATTAACATTAGGAATAACCATTTGTTGTTAAATGGCATTATTTATTTATTTATTAATTGATGTTTGTTAATTAAGACTTTTTACTTCATTGTTATGTTGTAGTTTGCTTAACTTGAACATGCAAAGGCATCACAAAGTTTGAATGAAAAATTAGAGAATAAAATTATTAGTAATTTAATTTATAATCAACGAGTATTTATAATATTGATGCGGAAAGATAAATAAGCATTTAATAATATAGAGCTGAAAATTCATTTTTTGGTATAAGACCGAGAGTTCTATTATAATTCTTTAGTAGTATAAAATATAATTTATCTTTCAAAGATCGAATTTCATGAATTTTGTATAGGTTAAAAATGAGTTTTGATTCACCAAAAATTATTTTAAACACAAAGGGGTATATCACTCCCCAAAATCTAGAGTCACGTGAAAAGCCCATCGAATCACCATTATAAAAAGATGAGTTTTATAGGCAAAATCATCAACCAAACTATACAACCTTTGAAATTAAAAAGAGTACCCGAGATTCATTTCTCAAAACAACATACATACAGTTCCATACTTGCATAATATCAAAAAAGAAAAACTATACAAGTTTTCCACCACCACGGGCACCTCTAGATCAACTTCTCGTGATCCTCAACACTTGAAAAAGGTTTTAACAAATTCTACTACGTGAGCCGAAGCCCAATAAAAGCAAACTATAATGTAGTAAAGTAGGATATGCAATCATATGGCATAAGTTGACTCAACCACAAGAGCCTAAAAAGATTTTCCATCCCTTAAAACATGCATTTCAGCAATGCAAAAAATGTTTAACAATTAAAAAAAATAGAAACAAAACGTTTTTCACTCGGATCACACAGCCAAAAATATATATTTAATGATTCCTATGTACCGATTCTGTCAAATTAGGGACAAAGGCAACAACTATATACTCCTGCCCATTACCCTAGTCCTGAACCATTTAAGGCCTGCTAGGTAATGACAAGTTTTATACGGAGTCACAACAACGACCACTTAGTTTATGGGCCCAAAACCCGAGGGCACTAAGCATCCACCACTTCGTTTACGGAGATTAACCTGAAGGCACGAAGCACCTACTCTGCGCACGTTTTCAGACTTTCACCGAGGAGCAACGTTGGCCCAATCCACACACACTGTCACGACACATCTATAAGATCATTTAAAAATTAACCCGTAGCTCAACTACGAAAATATTTTGACAATTATACATTAAACGTATATAAAAAGATCCAATGGCCAACTGCCATATCATGCATCAAACATGGAGATCAAACAATATTTTCAACATTTTCACAAATTCTCCGTTTTAAAATCATCTTTTTGAAAACCACAGATATCCACAAGTCATATCATATAATAAATCAAGAAAAGCGCAAAACATGCTTTTTATCCTAATAAACAAGGTTTAAACATAAAATATGACATTTAAAGCATTTTTAACTAGTGAAAAAGTATATAACTACACGTAACACCCTTTAAAGACAACATAGTCTAAGATCCTACCTCGGTGAGTCAAAACTCAAAACTTCAAAAATCAAATCTCATCGGAATGAGAATCCGTCTGTATGGATGCGAAGCCTACATCGTGGATAGCAGGAATCCATTAACAGATCATCAAAAACTAAGCCTTGAGCGCTCAAAAGTCTAGAGAGAAGGTTGAGAAAAGGAAACTTAGTGAAGAAGAAAGGATTTTCCAAAATATCTCATGGAGTTGGATATTTATAGAACACAGCAAAAACCCAACTCAGTCGGCTGACCTGCCATAGTCAGTCGACTGACTTGACCCACTATTGACCCAATCGACTGGGTTACCCAGTCTAGTCGACTGGACTGCTAGGAAAAACAACCCTTAGTGACAAAATAGGTTTTTCAAGCCCGAAACCAAGCAAACAAACGTTATCAAAACCTGAGAAAGCGTAAAACACACATATACATCCTATTCTATAACACAAAAGCGTAAACGAACACATCAATGATATACATACAATGAAAAATAACACGTTAAATATATATATCATGAAAAAGAGATGAACCCAGATCTCACAACTCTCCCCCCTTAAGGAATTTCACCCCCGAAATTCGCTACAAGACTACAAGGCAAACAACTTTGGGTATCTACCACAAACTCCGATTTTGAGCTCCCACGTCGCTTCTTCAACCCCGTGATGCAACCATAGGATCTTGACATAAGTAATGGTCTTCCATCTCAACACTTGCTCTTTTGTGTCCAAGATCTTCACCGGCTGCTCCTCATATGTAACATCCTTATCAACCTGCAACTCAGTCCAATCCAGAACATGTGATAGGTCAGGCTCATACTTTCGAAGCATGAAAACGTGAAACACGTTGTGCATAGACGCCAACTGAGGTGGCAAAGACAAACGGTATGCTACCTCCCCAATCCTTTCAAGGATCTCAAACGGTTCAATGAAACGCAGTGATAACTTCCCGCTACGGCAGAACCTCATCAAACCTCTGCGTGATGAGACTTTCAGAAACACATGGTCTCCCACCTCAAACTCTAAGGACTCCTCCTCTGATCAGCATAACTCTTCTGGTGACTCTGAGCTGTCACTAGACGTTGGCAAATCACAACAATCTTCTCTGTCGTCTCCCGCACCAAGTCGGGTTTTAAAATGGTGGTCTCCTGTCACGCCCTAAACTCTGGGTCACGTGAAACACCAAAAAATAACTAAATAGAATACCTAACCCGAGAACATACTCTCAAATTAAACCATACATGCATTGTATATAATCACCAAACGACTTAATTACATGGCTCCAACGCCGAAAAACATGTTACTACATACATGAAACAGAAAGAACAAAAAGGAAGACTACAGTTCTTTCGCCTCTCCAGTCAACCCCGGATCAACCTGCGTAACCGGTACCTAAAAAATATTTTCAAATCTCGCACCGTGAGCCAAAGCTCAACATATACTAGACAACACATGCAATATAAGCTAAACATGCTAGGAAAATGAGATACAGTTTTAGACTCTTTTTCAAACCTTTAAAACAATTTTCACATGCAATGAGAAAGCGATGATATAAACCATCTTTTGACTCACTCATAGGAGCCTTGAAAGCTGTTAAAAAAATGATTTTTAGATCGCGATTCACACGACTCTTCAAAACAATTTGAAATTGGTTTATCCGTCCCATAATGTAGTTCATGCAATCCATGTACCCTCTCAGACCGAGAGACCTCTACTCGAACAGAACACAGTACAGATGCGTATAATCGGTGCTCACAAGCTGCAACCACAGTCCTAACGCAGAGATAAAGATCTATACACAAACACACATTCTTGGGAAAAAACTATATATTACGGGGTAAAACCATAGACGACGGGGTAAAATCTCAAACCACGGGGTGAAATCGTTAATCAAACCACAGGGTAAAAATCGTAAACTTTATCGTAAGCCACGGGATGAAACCACCGACCATGGGATTATTCCACGGGATAAAATTGTAAATCACAGGATAAGACCGCATACCGTGAGAAAAGATTGCACACCACAGGATAAAACCGCATATTACAGGATAAAACTGAACACTACAGGATAATACTAGATATTACGGGATAACACTGAATCAACACATGCATACTAAACTAGAGTTTAAATGCAAAAAGCCATGTACTATTACTACGTTTCACAAACCACGTCACATGCTACACACGCGACTCACATAACACTTGTAATGTCATGTAACATGCATCCGTTCCTCATATTCCACATAACCATGCCTATAAAACTTATGAGTTTTAAAGCATAAAACCACGTTACACGCAACGATATCAAGCCATGTACTTTCTCTATATAATCCGTACATAAATAAACTAGAGTTATAAATGCATATAGCCAGATATAACTTCACAACATGACGTTACCTGCCACGAAACCTAACATCCACTCACAGGGACAAGCAACAACCCATAGAACCAGGCTTAACCCGAAGGCCAACGCTAAACCCCTCAAACCACGAGGTCACAAAACACCACCTTTTCCCAAAGGTGCCACAGGCCCAAACACGCCCCACGTTCAATGAAGAACAAATACCGCGAACATAATCGTACACCACAAATCATCTAACCATACACGTCAACCCCGAAGACGGCACAAAAACCAACACTCGAAGCCTCAACACGACTCCCGAAGCCACCACACAACCAATTAAACCCTAAAAAAAATTCAACAGTATTTGAGTAAATTAATCCCATAACTAATTAATTGAATACTATTGAAAATCAATCAAAAACCAAGAACCCAACCAAAACCATCAAAACACCAAGCCCAGCACCTTAGTTGACTGGACCCCAACCCCAAGTTGACTGAAAACTCTCGAGAAAAGCCAAAAACCCAAGACAGAACCATGTCAGTCAACTGTCCTGGGAGGTTCAATCGACTGACCTCCTAAAAACATGATCCGGTCGACTGATCACGAAGATCCAGTAGACTGACCTTGCCCAAAAACCATTTTTAAGCTACGGGTTCCACCTCTAAACCTCAAATCAAGCCTCCAAACACTCATATAACATCCTCGGACATCCGCACGTCCAAACCCAATACCAAAACCTCGAAAGAAAACTATTGAAACACGATTTCATCCACCAAAATCGATAAAAAAATGATTTTTAACCCAAAAACCCAACATTGAAACAAAATTAGATCTCATGCATTCTAACTGGTAAAAACACGCACGATTACACGTAGCACCCTTATAAGACATGAGCGTCTAGGATCCTACCTTGGTGCGTTAAAAACTCGACGCTTCGAACCACATGCAAAATTGAGCCTCGCTAGAATGAAAATCCATCTGGATGGATGCATAGATCACGATGCTAAAAGTAAGGATCCGCTATTGGATCGTTGAAAATCGAGTCCTGGGCCCCCGAGAAGTTAGAGAGAAGGAAGAGAGAAAATGAAAAAAAATTAGTGAAAAAGTTTTGAGAATATCGTTTGAAAATATCTAACTCCAGATATTTATAGGCCTCCAAATTATCTTTTTTTTTTTGAAATTTTGTGAAATTTGCACCGTAACATTCCACGGCCCCGGGAACCAACCCCGCTTGGATATCTAACCCTGATAATGCATCAAAATGCATATAAACATGCAAAACTAAAAACGGGAAACACGTGTCAAAAAATGCTAAAAAAGAAACGGGTCAGGGTCTTACAACTCTACCCCCCTTAAAGGAATTTTTTCTCAAAATTCAGCACAAGGTCAAAAGAAACGGCCCCGTCGATCGCAATCGACATAGGTACACAAGATGGTTAGCCAAATCGCTCCTAGGATATAGTCAAACAAGGTTAGGCATCTTAAACAATGGCCAACTATCTCGAAGACTCGAGATCTACAACTCACCCCAACCTCACATCCTCACCAATCGCTGCCTTATCACAGCACACCACCCACGAAATCCATCACCAACTCCCAAACAGATGCAATAAGGAACTGGCCCAAGGCCTACATACTCAGAAAGTACCTTTGCTCGCTGAAGGCATATTTGCATCATCTGGCACAACTGGCGCCCTAGAAGAACTAGGAGCTATAAGGGCATACGCTCAGGGTAATGTCGCTCTGCCCTGTCCACTATAACTTGGCACTGTCGGCTGCCGCACTGACTGAACTAATGTACTCCTACCTACCATCTGGGAAGTCTAAACCGTAGGATACTACTGTTGCTCCTGCACATACGAACCCTCTGGTGTGCCCACTGTACTTGACGCACCCTCTCTCTGGGAACAAGTCCTGTGAATATGTCCAGTCTGACCACATCTATAACAAATTGGCAGCTCAGTCCCCTACGACTGATCTGGTATAGAACTTTGAGCCAGCCTCAACTGTGGGTCCCGGTACTGCCTCGACTGCGGACAATCTGGCACACAATTCCCCAGCTATCCACATCGACAACATCCGACCTCCCTCTGCTCTGGCCTCCCCAACAAAGCTACTGATGGTGCTGGTGTTGAGAACTATTGTGGTCTGGATGGAAAAAAGCTAGGACCAGAGGAACTCTGCCTCTTACTCGAACGTCCACCTGTCTACGTCTCTGTCCCATCCTGAGGTGTCCTGACCTCCCTAGAAGCTCGAATCTCAGTCATAGTGTTCTCAACCCTAACTGCTGCCTCTACCAGCTCTGTGAATACCCGAAGTCCCATTGCGACCACACCCTCCGTGATCGTCGGCCTCAAGCCCCGCTCAAGTCTCATCGATCGCAGCTCATCTGTGCTCACCAACCCCGGTGCAAATCAGAACAAGCTTGTAAACCGGGCCTCATACTGTATAACATCCATAGCCCCCTGGGTGAGAGTATAGAACTTCTCTCTGTACAAGTCCCTCTTCGAAGCCGGGAAGTATTTCTCCAGAAACACTCCCAGAAAGGCTACCCATGTGACTCCCATAATGGTCATGGCATATTTCCACCACGCGTGAGCAGCACCCCTCAGTTGAAAGGTAGGAAAAGAAACCCGCAACTTGTCCTCCTCAATCTGCAACGTATCAAGAATTTGCGTCACCAGCTCTAACCACTCTATCGCCACAATAGGATCAGGATCTTCGGCAAAGGTAGGTGGATCCATGCGCCTGAACTCTCGCATTGCTACTGTAGCCCTCACCTCAGGCACTCCCCCTCTCTTTCTCTCTAACGGCCTCAGCTCTAGCCAACTGCTAGATAGAACCCAGCAGCACACGCAATAACTCTGTCGCGTTCATCGGTCGCAAGGGAGCATATGCATCCCTAGCATCAAGGATAGGAACATTCATTTGGCTAACACCATGGACACAGCCTCGACCACGGCCTCGCCCTCTCCTCGTAGACATCGCGTCTATATGAAAAAGATAGAACATAAGATGCAGCACATAGCATAAACCATATAAGCATGCTAACACATAAGCACCAACCCCACGTACCGAGAAGAACCAACAAGAATGACGCGTCAATCTGAATAACCTACTCAAATTCCCTATTAGAAATCACGTCAGCTAAACGCGTTTCTAACTTGGTTCTCAAGTTTGTTAACTCAAACGCCCAAAGGAAAGACTAATCAATTCCATAGTTCAAACCCCATGCAGAACCACGTCAGTCGACTGACCTTAGAGGTTCAATCGACTGACCTCCCAAAAACATGATCCAGTCGACTGAACATGAAGATCCAGTCGATTGACCTTACCCAGAAACCATTTTTAAGCTACGAGTTCCACCTCCAAACCTCAAATCAAGCCTCCAAACACCCATCTAACATCCTCGAACATCCGCACGTCAAAACCCAACACCAAAACCTCGAAAGAAAACTCTTAAGACAAGATTTCATCCAGCAAAATCAGCAAAAAATGATTTTTAACCCAGAAACTCAACTTTGAAACAAAATCAGTTCTCATGCATTTTAACAGGTAAAAACACGTACGATTACACGCAGCACCCTTATAAGACATGAGAGTCTAGGATCCTACATCGGTGAGTTAAAAACTCGATGCCTCGAACCACATGCAAAACCAAGCCTCACCGAAATAAAAATTCATCTAGATGGATGCATAGACGACGATGCCAAAAGCAAGGATCCATTGTTGGATCATTGAAAACCTCTACGTGGCGAGACAGTAAAAAACACATGGTCTCCCACCTCAAACTCTAAGGCCTCCTCCTCTAATCAGCATAACTCTTCTGGTGACTCTGAGCTGTCACTAGACGTTGGTGAATCACAACAATCTTCTCTGTCGTCTCCCACACCAAGTCGGGTTTCAAAATGGTGGTCTCCTGTCATGCCCTAAACTCTGAGTCACGTGAAACACCAACAAATAACCAAATAGAATACCTAACCCGAGAACATACTCTCAAATTAAACCATACATGCATTGTATATAATCGCCAAATGACTTACATTACATGGCTCCAACGCCGAAAAACATGTTACTACATACATGAAACAGAAAGAACAAAAAGACTGGCATGTCTGTTCGGACGGGTGTTGATTAGTAGACGTCCACACTACATGGCCTGCTTAATCACGAAGGATTCGGGCTGCCAATAATTCTTTTTAAATTAAAA
>JAOTRH010017150.1:0-22504 GCA_034768845.1 Heliamphora exappendiculata | reverse complement strand
TTAGTACCTAGAAATGATTTAAGCTCAGCAATCCCTCCACTGTCACTACCAGTAATAACAATGTCATCCACATAGACGACGAGTTAGATGCATCCCACTGAGGTATGACGAAAAAATACAGTATGATCATTTGCGGATTGCTGAAGACCAAACTCTTGTACGACAGAACTGAACCTGCCAAACCAAGCCCTGGGAGACTGCTTCAGACTATATAAGGAGCGCTTTAATCGACATGCATGGTTAGGGGACCCCCTCTGAGCAACAAAGCCGAGTAGTTGCTCTATATAAACCTCTTCCTCCAAATCACCACGAAGGAAGGCATTCTTCACATTGAGTTGATATAAAGGCTACTGATGAGAAGCAGCCAGCGATAAGAACAGATGAATGGAGGCCATTTTGGCAACAAGTGAAAAGGTATCAAAGTAGTCAAGGTTATAGGTCTGAGCATAACCCTTGGCCACTAAACGAGCCTTTAAACGCTCAAGGAAGCCATCTGAACGAAGTTTGACTGTATAGACCCACTTACAGCCGATCGCAGTTTTTCCTTGAGGAAGACGTACCAGGTCCCAAGTATTATTAGCCTCAAGAGCATTCATTTCCTCAATCATAGCCTTGCGCCAACCTGGATGAGAAAGAGTATTGACAACATAGTAAGGCAAAGTATGCTGATTAAGAGTATTAATACCCTGCTGGACAGTAGTCGGTAAACCACGATAGGATGTAGTATATAAGGGATGATTTCTACAACTACGATAAGATTTGCGTAAAGTAATAGGAGGGTCACTTACCTGATCAGAGGTTGGATTCGGCTGAGGAGATACTGACTCAAGTAGAGGAGAAGTGGTGGAGCCTGGTGACACTGAGGAGTCAGAGGATGATGTAAGAACAGGTGCCTCGGAAACAGCAGGCGGAGACGACTCGAGAATATCAACCGGAGGACTAGGCACAGGAGATGATGCCACTGGTAAATCAGGGGAGGACTGATATAGAAAAATCTGATCTAGACCATCATCAACACAGGTGACAGGTGAAGTAGCCGACCCATAGAATGAAGTAGATTCAACAAACACCACATCTCGAGAAAGCATAAAGCGTCGCAAGTCATGACTATAACATCGATATTCTTTCTGGGTTTTAGGATATCTCATGAAGGCACACTTTACTGCGCGAGCATCTAACTTTGTCACATTTGGCCTGATATCTCTCACATGGCAAACACACCCAAAGATCTTGAGTGGTAAAGAAAAAAGAATCTGCTGAGGGAGTAAAACAGATAAGGGTGTAACACCATGTAGGATAGAGGAAGGCAAGCGATTAATAAGATAACATGCGGTCATCACAGCTTCACCCTAGAAAACTTTGGGAACCCGCATCTGAAATATCAAGGCACGTGCAGTTTCCAGGAGATGTCTATTCTTTCTCTCAGTTACCCCATTCTATTGAGGTGTGTCAGGGCATAATGTTTGGTGAATAATCCCATGTGTACGCAGGTAAGAACCCAATAAGCTACCAATACACTCACCTCCATTATCACTACGGAGGATTTTCACAGTGGTACCAAATTGAGTGTGAACTTCATTACAAAAGGCAGTAAATACAGTAGGTAATTTAGATCGCTTTTTCATAAGATTCATAAGATAAAGATAAGTAGTGCGAGAATAGTCATCAACAAAAGTCACAAAATATCAAAAATCAAATAAAGATGTGACAGGACACGGACCCCAAATATCGGAGTGAACTAAAGAGAAAGGACTCATGGTTCTCTTATTCTGTCTAGACCTATATGACACACGCAGGTGCTTAGCAAATCTACACGACGCACATTCCAACTGTGCGACCTGACTTAAACTGGGACATAGTTTCTTTAAACTTGGTAAGGAAGGATGACCCAGTCGACAATGTGTATCCAATATTTGAGATGATCGCCCGGAACATGCAACATCTAATGTCTCATCCAGCACATACAGGCCACCTACCACTTATCCTCTACTGATAGTATTCCTCGAAACTAGATCCTGAAAAACACAATGATCAGAAAAGAAAGTGACTGAGTAGTTCAGATCCCTGGTAATGCGACTCACAAATAGTAAGTTAAACGGATTAGTAGGAGTGTGTAAAACGTCAGAGAGTGTAATAAATGGAGATAGAGTGCTACTCCCTGCCCTTTCATCTCCAAAGTGCCATTATTAGCAACAATCACCCCACTATGTTCAGAGGTCAACTGATAAGAAGAAAAAGTACCTGTGGAGTGGGTCATATGGGCAGAAGCACCCGAATCTATCACCCATGATCTGGGGGTGGCTATACATGCAGCTGGATTACTTGCAATCGTGGCGGATGGAGTATCGGCTGTGTTCCCAATCCGCATTTGAATGAACTGATCATATTCTTTCTGCGTCATATCTATAGTGCGCCTCTCAGCAAAAGGAGGAGCATCATACTCGACCACAGCATTGGCTACAGAGGATGTAGGACGCCCATGTAACTTTCAACACGAGTTTTGTAAGTGTCCCTACTCTCCACAATAGTAGTAGGACCTAGTGTCACGTCCACCTCGACCTCTACCTCGTCCTTCATCACGGCTTCTACCCCCTCGACCTCCATCACTTCGGCCACCATCACGACCTCTACCACGAAAACAACCTCTACTCCCACCACGAAAGACCCCTAGGGCTGTATGGTCACTCTGATCGGTAGTAGTATCACGAGGTTCGTCTCATTCGTCGGAAGACCTCAGATAAAAATGGAATGTCAGACCCAGCCAAAATCTGAGAGCGTGTTGAGTCAAGTTGCTAGTTCACCCTAGCAAGGAAGCAAACTATCAAAAACTGCATCCGTTGCTCACAAAAAAACCTCGTATCGATTGGTAAAGGAGACCAACCGATCATACTTATCTGCCAATACCTTGAACTCTGTGAAATAGTCGGTGAAAGAGCGATCTCCCTGTTGTATTTGGAAAATACTCCGCATCACATCATATAACCGGGATAGGTCATTAGTCGAGGCAAATGTCTCCTCGAGTATGGCCCATACCTCTCGAACAGTCGTGGCATTAGCCACCAGAATTTCAGTAGAAGACTCCATTGAATTCAACATCTTACTCAGTAATCGGGCGTCATCTCGTTTCCACCGCTTATACTCATCAGATCCCTTCTCTGGAGGATCTTCAAACAAGTGGTTTTCTTTTTCCATATCTTCAACTATAAGTAATACATTTTTCTTCCATCAAACATATGTTTGCGGTCCAGTTAACTTCGAATCCACCAATCGTGTGGATGACAAACATATCCGTGATTCTTCCTTATCTATCAGGTCTCACTGGAGAATCCTCAACTCTTGTGGAACTTTCCGTCGACATCACAATAACTCAATGGCAAACCTCAATGAATCACGAGTAAACACACCAACAAGCAAAAGGACGCACCCCCACCTTCAATCATTCAAATATGGATCGCGAATCACACCGTCAACTCATCTCCATAAAATAAGAAATACTACGTAGCCCTTAGACCCTCAAACCAGCAGTTAGGGTTACCTTGGGGCCGTCAGAACAAGGAGAGAGGAACAAAGAATAGTGCTTACACCAGTGGGCAAGAGAGCAAAGGTCACCGGATCTGGAAAGAGGGAGAACAGGTTCTGTCGGCGTGCGAAACAGGGAACGGTCGCCGGAACAGTTGCCGGAAAAGCGACATAAGGTGCTGTCGGCGCTAAGCAAGGACAATCGACGCCGGAATATGAGAGCAAAGGGGCTGTCGGTGTTGGAAAGTGAGAGAACAGAGGCCGTCGGTGCTGGAAATAGGTAGAACAGGGGTCGTCGGCGTCGGAAAGAGAGAGAGCAGAGGTCATCGGCGCTGGAGGGATGCTGTCGAGGGCTGTGGAAGGGTCAGTGGTCAATGAAGGGCGAAAGTGGTCGGTGGTGGTGTTTCGTTGGTCGTCGGTGGCTGGTGAAGGGTCGTCGGGGTTCGACGGTGGACGATGTTGGTCGTCGGCACTGGTTTGATGGTCGGCGAGGACTGTGGAAGGGTTGAAGATGGTCGATGAGAGGCAATGGTGGATTTCGGCGCTGATTTGGTTTACGAGGTTGTGTGGTCGGCGAGGACTGTGGCTAGGGTTTCGGCATGAAGCTGTTGGCAATGGAGGCTAGGGTTTGGAGACTGAAAGAGGCTAGGATTTCATGGTGGCTCTGATACCATGTTAAGAATAATGGGAAGCCATACACAGAAGGATGAGCGAGTATTCTTATTTATAATAAAGTTAGGCTACACCAGTACATCCCTACACTCACACACACAGATAATAATAAAGATACTACTACGATACATATATATCTAACAATGATAACTTGCTTCCTTGCCTTTTTCTTTCACTCGAGTGTTTGGTTGTGTTGCCTTCCTTCATATTCTTGATTCAGTATTTAATAAGCAATCTCATCAGGTTCAAAAGTGTATTTTCCTTGAGTACTCTTGTGCTAAAAAGATTGTCGTCGTTATCATTCAGAGTCTCATTAGTACTTTGGTAGGGTTAGTGTAATGTTCTTTGAGTCAACCTTTTTCTTTACTTTAGTTGTCAAGAAGGCTTCACCTGTTCTTATTTGTTGTGTGTGGGGCTCGACCACCCATACTCTTTCTTAGTCTTTCATAGTTCTTGTGTACGTTCCTTCTAGTTGTTCGTTACAGATATCAATAATCTCTAGGTATGTTTTATGTGTCTTATGACCGGAACACATCATCTTCCGTGCTACAGGCTAGTACTTCCTCGTTCACCTTCTCTTTTAGATGCTAATTTGTCCATTGCTTTGCGGTTGAGGTAAATGCACCTGCACTCAACATTATATTACTCAAGATTTGTCCTATGATTGTGTGTTCCCTTGTCTTCATTCCTTTGTGCGTACTTTGTCCACTATTTCCATTTCTTCTTTTTATAAGCAGGCTATGCCCTTGAATGGACCTAAATATGTATGGATGAAAAAATGAGTGCTCTTCATACGCACAGGCCTGGGAGCTTATTACAATTCTTCCTAAAAATAGAAATTTGGTGGTTGGGTGTATGCAATCAACTATTTTCCAGATGATTCTATTAAGCGTCCTAGGGTGCACTTAGTGGCCAAAGGGCACTCTCAAGTTTATGGTATTGATTATATGAAGATCCTCTCCTATGGCTCGTTTTAATTCTGTTTGGTTTCTTCTATTTGCTGTGCTGATTCGTTATTGGTCATTATATTAGTTTGGTATTAAAAATACCTTTGTCTATGGTGAACTTCAGGGGGAGTTGTATATGGATCAACCTCTAGATTATGTTTTTTTAAGCCGTGAGCACCTTGTTTGATGAGTGTGTAACGCTCTATATGCTCTAAAGCAATCTCCTTGTGTTTGGTTTGATTGCTTTAGTTCTATTGTCCTTAACTATGGTTTCCAATGTTCCAGTTATGATTATTCTCTTTTTGTCCATCACGCCTCTAGTGGGACCTTGTATCGATTGTTTATGTTGATGGTATAATTATTTGTGGTAATAGCTCTGGTGGTATTGATGCTTTGAAGTGACATTTAGGTCAAATAGTTTATACCAACGATTTGGGTGACTTTTATTTTATTGGGATTGAAGTTGCTCGCTCTTCTCAAGGTGCTGCTCCAAAAGGAACCATGTACGTGCTATTTTATTTGAAATTGGTCTTCTTAGTGCTCAACCAATTGATACTCTTATGGACTTTACTGCTAAGCTTGGTGTTGAGAATGGAGATTCTTTCTCTAATGTGAGTCGTTATTGATGCCTTTTTAGGAAATTAATTTATGTTCGTGTTACTGTTACATGTTCTGACGTTACTTGTACAATTAGTGTGGTTAGGCATTGTATGCATGCTCTTCGCTGGCTTCATTTTGATATTGTTTGTCAGATTGTGCGCTATTTGAAAAGTGCACTTGTCATGAGTTGCCATATTGACCTTTTGGTTTTTTGTCTATAGTTGGTATTAATGATGAGAATTGGGCAGGTAGTTGAGGCGGTTAACATCTAGCTATTGTACTTTTGTTGAAAGTAACTTTGTTGTAGTAAAAAACAAACTTTTGTTATTCTATTCTAGTGTTGAAGTTGAGTATCGTGCTATGACACATACTACATCTGAAATGTTATGGATTCGTTGTCTTCTTGATTTTGGTGTTCTTGTTTCTTCTATGTAGATGTTTTATAATAATCAATTCACTATTTTCATTGCAATAGTCATGTGCGAATTAAACATATTGAGCTTGATTGTCACATTATCTGAGTTTTGTTTATCACGAAGCAAATTGCTACTTAATATGTTTGCTCGACATATTGGTCTTAGGAGATATAACTACGGAGCATGAGAGAAAGTGTTAGCTTTAATTTTTATTTTGTTTTGTTATTTATCTCTGGATGTTATTCTTGTAACTTTGTCTTGCTTCTGCTTTAAAACAAATACTTAGTGTTATGAAGCATGAACACTTTTTCGAAGGAGGCATGTTGTGTCAGACACTCCTAGCGGACATCAGCACAACTAAAAGTTTGTGAGCCACTTCTTAAATGTATTTTAATTAAAAATTAAATTTCTAATAACAATTTTTTCAAATTCTAACAATGCGCAGGCACTTTGACGATGCTTCTTAAACCTTCTAAACATGTTCTATGCGAATGTTTTCATAATAGTTGTGTTTTATATTCTTCGAAATGTCTCTTATGCACACTAAATAAATTTTGAAATATTTATAAAATGAAATATATACTATTATAATTTAATTAGTGCTATGTTGCATATTTTTCATTATCTTTTAATAAACTAATTTATATATTTAAAATAAATATATAAAAACATAAATTCATAACGTGTTTCATACATTTAGTGTTGTGTCGTGTTGTGTCACATATCTGTATCCATACTACTTGTAAAGGTGGCTGATCAAGTTTCCCAAAACCTATATTGCAATTTCTTCTTCTTCTTCTTCCTTTTCTTTAAGCGTAAGTTTTACTTCTCAACTCTACGGATTGTGTTCTAGCATTGCAGGGAGTTGTCAAATCGAGATACGGATCGTGTATTGTTTTCTATTTTTTCGAATCGTCTTTGTAATGCGTCAATCAATACTTAATACATCTGAAATACAATAAGAAATATCAGAAGTAAATGCACTATTATAACCCGGATCGAAATTATCATATATAATATGTTCTTTGTATTGTCCTACTATATCATTTAAGTTTTAAAAATTTATTATATAACTTTTAAGTTCTTGTTAGTGGCCGTAAATTAATGTTACAAAATGCTTAATACTGGACAAGTAGATATTTATGAAGGCAGATAAATATTAAAGAAAACATGCTATAAATATTTTAACAATGCAAAAATTTATAATAATATTTATTTTTACAAGTTAAATTATCTAAAATATTAAGTATTAATGTATTGTATGTATCGAATCATATATCGCATATCGTATTATGTATCGTATGTGTATCATAAGATACAAGTTAAAATAAGATATGATATGCGATACGTATCGATTTATCTCTTTAATGTATTGAACCGTAAGATACGTATCGTGAATAGTAACATTTTGACAATATCAAATTTATTTGCCTATTGTCCCTTATATGTCAATGGTTAATGTGTTGCACGGAAAGATAAATAAAAGGAATTTGGAAATTACATATAGGCTATTTGGGACCTTCATAATGTAATTTAGGTTTATTTTGAGTCTTAATTTTATGTTTTTTATAAATTAATGTTCTTCTATTGTATATATTTGTGTTTTCTTAGGTTTCGAGTGAGGGATTTCCATTTTGTTTATGTTCATTTTTTTTTGCAGATATACTTTTTGATTTTGTTTTTTCATTAAAAGTTCTTGATTTTTATGATAGTTGCCAATGCTTGTTTTCTTAATTTTTTTTTGCAGCCTAATGCCAAAACTGATGATAATATCACTCCACTGTTGTCATCTGTAGCAGCTGGTTCCCTGGCGTGCTTAGAGTTGTTGATTCAGGTAACGTAGTATGTTGTTTATAGCTGTTTGGTGGCGTGCTCGTTTCTCTTTATTGTGTTTGCTTATTATGATAATAATGTCTTGAGTTTGCTGACTTGCACAGGATTGATTTCTTCATTACTGGTTTTGTCGAAGATTCAGCAGTCATTTATTTAAAGTTTTTCATTGAATTGCTTATGCACCTATTCTATTGTTTCATATTTTGTGGAAATTTGTTTGGGAATTTTTTTCCCTAATCATATTAGTCAAACTTCAAGGGGCATGATTTGGGTATTTTCTTTACGGATATATTCTTATTTGTGAACTGATTTATAATACATTTACTTGCTTATGCATTAGGAATGAAAAGATTCGTAGAATGATAGGGGTCTCACCAATTAAGGACACATTGAGAGAAAATAGATTAAGGTGGTTTGGACACATACAACGTAGGCCAGTTGATGCAGTAGTTAGAAAAAGCAACAAAATCACGAGTAATGAAAGTACTAGGGGGAGCGGTAGACCTAAATTGACATGAGATGTCGTATTAAAAAAAGTTATGAACCTATTAAAACTAATTGAAGATATGGCCTTTAACAGAGTCAAATGGCGTTAAAGGATTAATGTAGCAGACCCCAATTGATTGGGACAAAGACTTAGTTTGGTTTGGTTTCGTTTACTTGCTTATGTATTTTCTGGAAAAAAATATATGTATGCCGTTTAGCCTCTTACATAATCAAAACTTAAGAGGTTAATGATCTCCATCATTGTTGAGTACTAGCGAATCACTTGCACTCCTGACAATTAACCATATTTCTTTTTTAAAAAGTGTCTTTAACTTAATGTAAATAATATAAATTCCAAAACTTACAACTGCTTCATTATATAAATCCGCACCAGATAGCATATAAATTAACGAAATTTAACTATTACATCAGTATCTGCCATTTGAACTTTATATTATTTAAATTGATCTCAACCATTAATGTTTACACTCTAACAATGTAAAAACTTTATTTTTGCATATCAATGGCCATCTCTTTACCTGCTGTGAGATCTTTAGCAGATACAATTTGGAAGTTTCTCAAAGAGGAGAATGAACAATCCTGCATTTATTTTTGCTGAGAAAGCATTTGTAGATCAGAACCCTCAGCCAGCTGCACCCCAGCTTGGTCCAACCCATGGAGCTGCTGCCATCTTGCAAAAATCCAAGTGCATTGCACATGGTGATACTCAAAAGTCATCAACTTCATGAAAACACTTATCATGCTTTTGAACTCAGACTTTTTGTCCTCACAATGTCAAGATAGCTGAGTGCCAGAATGTATAGAAATTGGTAAAATGGTGAAGTACATGTATGTATAGATAATACACATTTCATGTCCCTCTTACACTTGAATTGTTATTTCTGGCACGCGACTCAACCTTGATATTGGAGCTTTTTTGTCACAAAGCAATGAAATGTAGGCCGCTCTATCAAATTATTATCTGGTAATACTTAACAAGATTTTTCTATTTAATTTCGCAAACTACTATGGATGTGACATGTCACCGGTTGTACTTCAGCAATCTAATAATATTTACTTACTAAATGTAATACTATTAAATTTGGCAATATATTTAACTTGCTTGGAATACGCGACTAGCTTTGTTCAAATATTGTATGAAATGTAACAATGTGAGAGTAAGGTTGACATAACTCATCACTTAAAAGGTTAAAACCACAGATTGTCTGCGATTAATTTAGATGGCTCGTTGACGTACATGACAAGGCAGGCATCTTGATATTGATGTGTGTGCTCGATAAGGTGCACGACAATAGATGTGCCATCTCATTTACAATTGCCAGATTTACTATTCACGTGATAACGCTTGCAATTTGGTCGAGAGTCACTGCCCCATAGTCTTTCCTATAAGTAGTAACCATTGTAATTGAGATACAACTCTACCCAATCCAGCATATGAGCATGTCTTTGACATATACAGTGCACGGCCTCTTCATTGATATGGGTTGTAGCTGGGTTGGTGATGGTGACTTTGTGTACCCTTTAGATCTTAATCTCCGATACAATACAAACAATATACGTACCATGAGAAACGAGTTGCAATACTTGATTGCGCAATCAGAAATCCTAGCGCATGGCTGCCGAGTAGTTGCAGTTCGAATTCTATGGCAATTGGGGAAGAACATGCCCACAAATACTACTCAATAGTTGAAGATGGCTTTGCATCATCTTCGTGTAGAAGTTAATCACATGCAAATGCGGTAACATAAGTTCAATTGCCGAAAGATGTTGAGGGAGTGTGCAGAAGGGTTGATGTGCGAGGCATCGTTGTACCACAATTGAAGCATCGATGCTACCTACTAATTGGATACTGAAATGTCGGATGATGATGGAAGGGAATGATTGGTTTGAAATAGAGTATGATGTGTGTGTTGTAGTATGGGTTAGTTTGGAAGTTCAACTCGATGAGTGTTGGAGCATTGATGCATTTGTTGTAGTATGTGTCCTATTGGCACATCAAATGAGGTATGGATATGATGTGTGTGTTGGAGCATCAACGATGTGTTTATATTTGTTGCTCCTTTGTTGCTCACGTGTGTTGGGGCATTTATGTTCATCTGAATTTTAAACTTATAACAACTGAAAGCGTTGTTAGTACTACAATATAAATAGTACAAAATATTAACGTGAAAGTGTGTTTGCTAAAAATTCTTTTACGTTCATAGGGATTTAATTTTAAAACCAATTATTTCATTAATAAAGTACGAAGATGAGCTTAGAAAGGTTAAGAGCCCTAGCTTCCTACCTTTTAGTTTGTTCAGTGTGGAATATAGTCCTCCAAAAGCTTCTTCAAAGTGCGAAGATATTATTTTCCTTTTCCTTCCGTCTTTTCTTTGTAGAAGATTTGTTTTTCTACAAAAGTTTTTCTTGTGAATGTATTACCAAGCATTTCATGTTGCACAACCATGTGAAGATGGCTGTTTCATATATTATGCTAAGAACTTAAGATGTTATTTTAGGCTAGAAAAAAATGTTTTATGGAAGTGGATGCAACAGCGATATAGATTTATTTTCCTGGATAAAGGAAAATAAGTATGAGATTCTTGCTTTACAGTTATGGATCTTTATTCTTTCCTAGACACATGATGAAGTTTACTACTATTCTTATTCATTTTTGGGTCCTCCTCTTCCTTATGGGATGTAGGCTGGTGGTAGGCTTGGGGATCAGGGAGGATGTGCTGTTGATCATAACTTTTAGGGTTGATTGGACCAAGTAAAAATTAATAATTGAGTTGCAAAGCCATAAGTTTGGGGATTGATAAAACACAAGGCTAGTTGGATTGCCATAGTAGAGATTTATTGTGAGGAATCTGTTTCCATTAATTGTGGTGAAGTGATGCCACAGCTTCTTGCATAGGCCATCTCTGACCCGGGGCGAGAATATATCTACTCATTCTGGAAGGAGTTGCTGCAATTCAATTTAGCATGGGCCACGAATGTAGCTCTGGGGTTTCTTGCATTTTTTTTTTTCTGATTGTAAATGGATATCTGACATATTTCTAGTGTCACTATGGTAATAGTATGAAAGGAGTGCTGAAAATTAATTTTCAACAGAGATATATCTCCCTCTACCAGTTTCATTATTTAGCTTTTAATTGTTTGGATTTATTTAATTATGGTATCTTTGTCAATAACATCTGGCGGTACCATTTTTTTTCTATGCTGGAGTTTTATTATTGGAATATCTGCTTTTTTTTTTTTGTTCTCATGTTCTGCAATCCGTCTCTATGCACTTGGTTTTGCTACGTTGTTGTTGTTGTGAAGAAAATGTAGAAACATGGTGTAGCTTTGTGTGCATTTATCGAGCAAAGGCCAATCTATTTTCCTTCAATCATTCATTTATTTTGATCCCAAAATTGCTTTTTCAAGTACCTTTTTTCAGCAATTTGGTAGTGGCTATCTGTATTACCATTCAGGAAGATTGATTTACATTTATCCCTCTCATCTAAACTAATCAATGGTTGAAATTGATTCACGAAGTTTGTTTGCTTCATATCCCTTTTCTCCAAAAATTTAGCATCAGCCCATAACATGCTGATAAGAACGGTTGGGATTGACCCCACATCAAAACTTATCTGAATTAATCATCTAAGTTAGGTAGTTTCTTTCAAATCCTCTTCCACCCAAAAATATAGGACCCGCCACTCTCCATTACGAACAGTTGCAATTTACCCTCATGAAAATCCAAGTTTGTGTATGGTTGGCTATTTGTTAACAGTCATTCTGGATAGATGATATTTTTGTCTTTTTTACATCATACGATTCATTAATTGGATAGGTTAAGTTTCTGGTAGTATTGTACTTTGATACTTTGGTCTTATAATATAAATAACAGTGGTAAGGGAACTAACCCTAATTTTTGGGTGCTCTCTCATTCACCATCACAATAATTCTCTCTTAGCTCTCTCTTTTATTTCTCTGTCCACACATCAATCTTAATATAGTATCAGAGCTTGATCTTGTGTATGGGAGATATAACGGTTCTTTCTTCTTTGTTTTCTTTTTTCTCTTTTTCTTCTTTGAATTTGTTATTGTTAAAAAAAAAATTTCTTTGTTTTAACAAAATTCTTTCCTAGATGATCGACTGATCTCCAAGATCAGAATCATGATTTCTTCCCCTTTTTTCTAGTAGCTTCGCTATTTTTTTCCCGAATTTTTGTAGTTTTTGGTGCCGCCTATGGTTTATTTCGCAAATTGCGATTGTGGCTTTCTCAATCTAGATTGATGGTCTCTTCTCAGTCCATGGGTGCCGATTAGAGTATACAAGGTTCTATGAGGGTCGATTCAACCTTTTTTTGGTGTTTTTTGGTTGATTCCAAGTTAGGCCAGATCGCGGCTAGGGTTTTGTCGAGTTTAAGTTTTTTGCTATGATTCAAGGTTTGACATACTTGTTTGGGTTTCTATCAATGTCGATCAATGGTGTTTTGAAGCTTCTTGCCTTGGACGACTTCCGCAGCTAGGGTTGCTTTGTGGATCTACTGTGACAGCTAGGGTTTGCAGCTACTCTTTTCCTTTTTCCTGGTTTATTGTGATCTGTTCCATCTTGATTTGCATCTACTACAACGTTCATTAATTCTTCTACTACCGTACTGCTTGTTTTGGTTCACCATAGCAATGTCTGATACTGGAAAGCTTTCTGGTGGTCATGAGGACACCAGATTGATTCGTTTAGGGACTCTTACTGGTAGTTCGTCTCTTCAGATTAGTCTTGTCAAGTTGGATGGTAGCAACTATTTAATTTGGTCTCGTGCCTATAGTTTAGCCATTGTTGCTCGTAGTGTATCTGAGTATATCACAGGTGAAACTAAGCAGCTAACATTTATGGGGCCTTCTCGTACACAGTGGATGGAGAAAAATGTCATTGTCATGTCATGGTTACTACATCATATGCAGCCTACCATTAATTGCAGTTTTTTATTTTTGGATACTGCACATAAGATTTGGCTTGCTGCTACCCAAACTTATTCTCAGGCTGGCAATGATGCTCAGCTATATGAATTGAGGAAAAACTCCATTGGTTAGGTTAGAAAGACCAATCTCTGGCTCAATATTTTGCCGAGTTACTAGTTTGTGAAACGAGATTGGCCATTATTAGGATTTCCATGCTATTGTACTACTGATGCTATAGCTTTTCAGAAGATAGTAGAAAAGGAGCGGGTGTATAATTTCCTTGCCTACCTCAATGTTGACTATGATATGATCTGTGTCCAGATTTTGAGTCGAGATCCGTTTCCTATTTTTAGGCAGGCGCATGCTTATGTTCAGTAGGAAGAGAGCCGCCGCCATGTTATGGTTCTTTCTTCCAATAAGGAGTGTTCTGTGTTAATTGTCACATACATCACCCGGACATGCCATCCTATCAAATTTGGGAAGAAGAATGGCTCCGTAGGCCGAGATCAGTTGCGCTGTGAGCATTGTGGTAAATTTTGTCGTACTATTGATCATTGTTGGAAGTTACATGATTGTACTACTCAAGGATGTGAAGGTGGCTGTGGTAGTGGACGTAGTGGCTTTATTCATTCCCACACATCTTTTTGAGATCTCTGATAGCACATTTGGTGGATATTCCGTCTTTCGCTTCTCTTTCACCTTCACCATCTGGCTAGACTCTCCATGCTGATACCGGAACCATACTCCTGCATTTATATCAGTGGCATCGCCGTTTGGGACACCCTTCTTTTGGAGTTTTAGAGAGTTTTTTTCCTTCTTTGATTGAACATTTTTCTATAAGTACTTTTTTGTATGAGACTTGTGAATTTGCAATACATAAACTATTTGTTTGCCATTTAGTTAATAAGCACAATAATTTTTCGTTCACAATTATCCATTTTGATGCTTGGGGTTCTTCACCTGTTACTTCTAATTTTGATTATCGGTGATTTGTGATTTTTGTTGACTGTTATTCCCGTGTCATTTGGGTTTATTTACTTTACACTAAAGTGAAGGGTTTAAAATTTTTTTTTTTTAATGTTTTCAAAATTTTTATCAAATGGTATGCATCCAGTTTGATGTAAACATAAATATTCTTTATACTGATAACGGGACTAAGTATCTTGATGGTAGTTTTCGTGCCTATTTGGAGACTCATGGCATTCTTTTCTAGACGAGTTGTGTATGCACTCTTTAAAAAAATGGAGTTGTTGAACGCAAAAATCATCATCTTCTTGAGGTTGCCCGTTTCCTTTTCATTACTATGCATATTTCTAAGTTGTTATGGAGCGAGGCGGTCCTTCTTATTAATCGTTTGCCCTCTAGTGTCCTTCAGTTCAAAACACCATTGGAGCTTTTTTTCGGGTCTCCCTCTATCTCCTTTTCTCTGCCCCAAATTTTTGGTTGCACTTGCTTTGTTCATGTACCTAAACACCCGGGTACCAAATTGAATTATAAGGCTGTCAAATGTATCTTCATTGGCTATTTTGCTACCCAAAAAGGTTATGAATGCTCTGCTCCTGTCACTCGTAATGTCTTTGTAAGTATGGATGTTATCTTTTGGGAGTTTGAGTCCTTTTTTCGCTCTCCTGAGCCATCTCTTTAGGGGGAGACATATAAACTAGAAGAGATGCTGTTGTCAGATACGTAGATTTAACATAATCAGGAGTCTCAAGGTTTAGTTTTTCCTAATCTTACCCAGCAAGACCTCATTCGTAGTGATGGGAAGAAGGAAGAGTCAGGTAAGAGGGAAACAGAGCAGGATGTTGCTGGATGATTGTACAGAACTGATCTGCATACTTATTCCTGACGTCCGAAAGATTAGAATGCTTGTGCGCCAGTACCACCTTGCCACTTACTACCTCCGTTCTTCGATTCAGTCTCTTTCATTAATCCACCTGGTAATGAGTCTTCTATTGTTAATTTTGATACTTGTGACTTACCTATCGCCATTCGAAAAGGCGTTAGGATATGTACTCAACATCCAATTTTTCATTTTGTCTAATATGACTATTTATTATCCCCATATCGTGCTTTTATCTCTTTGTCCTTTATATCCACCTCGTAGGGTTGGAAGAAGCTATTGCGGATCTTAAGTGAAAAAAAGGCTATGGTTGAGGAGATGACAACTTTGAAAAAGAATGGTACCTGGGAGTTGGTATCTCTTCCACGAGAGAATAAATCAGTTGGGTGCAAATGGGTATTTACAGTAAAACACAAGACTGATGGATAAGTTGAGAGATTAAAGGCCATGCTAGTTGCTAAGGGCTTTACCCAAATTTATAGTATTGGCTATTAGGAGACTTTTACTCCAACAGCCAAAATGAACTCAGTTCGGGTACTCTTATCATGTGTTGCTAATATGGGTTTGCCTCTCTAGTAGTTGGATGTGAAGAATGCATTTCTCTATACAGACATAGAGGAAGAGGTATATATGGATGTACCGCCGGATTTCTCATCTCGTGAAATGGAAGAGGTGTGCAAATTGAAGAAGGCTCTATATGGGCTAAAACAATCCCCTAGAGCCTGGTTTGATAGATTCTTCAAGGTTATGCTAAGATTCAGGTATTGACAGAGTCATGTAGATCATACTATGTTTATTAAGTAAGCCAGTAATAAGATCACAATTCTTATTGTATATATTGATGACATATTTGTGGCAGGCAATGGTACAGAGGAGGCATTCCGTCTCAAGGCAAGTATTGTAAAAGAGTTTGAGATAAAAGATCTGGGGGCATTACGATATTTTCTTGGAATTGAGGTAGTTAGATCAGATAACGACATCTTTGTTGCCCAAAGAAGGTATATTCTTGACATTCTAGAGGAAGCTGGCATGTTGAGTTGTCAACCTGCAAATTCACCTATTGAGGCTAATCATCGGCTCACTAGTGGGGATGGAGAACTTGTTAACAAGGGTCAATTTCAGAGGTTTATAGAAAGACTAATATACCTATCTCACACTAGACTTGGATATTGCATATGATGTGGAGATTGTCAGTCAGTTTATGCATGACCCTCGTAGTGTACATCTTGACGCTGCCTATCATATTTTGCGATATCTTAAGTATGCTCCTGAAAAATGACTTATGTTCTCTCATCATGGCCACATGAAATTAGAAGTTTTCACAAATGTGGATTGGACTAGTTCGGTTGATGGTAGACGGTCTACATTGGGGTATTACACATTTGTAGAAGGCAATCTTGTTACCTGACGAAGTAAAAAGCAAGTAGTGGTAGCTAGATCAAGTGTAGAGGCCGAGTATAGGGTCATGGCACGTGGCATTTGCGAACTTATATGACTCCAAGTATTATTAAAGGATTTGGGGATTGAATGCAATAAACCTATGAAATTGTATTGTGACAAAAAGCTGCCATTAGTATTGTGTATAACCTAGTATAACATGACAAAACGAAGTATATAGAGATTGACAAACATTTCATTAAGAAGAAACTGTGTAAGGGCTCAATTTGTATGCTGCCATTTGTGAAATTTGAAGACCAATTAATAAATATTTTTACTAAAGGGCTTAGTAGTAAGATGTTTCACTCCATTGCATGCAAAGTGGGTATGAGAAATATCTATGCATTAACTTGAGGGGGAGTGTTAAGTTAAGGGTATTATTGTACTTTGGTACTTTAGTCTTATAATATAAATAACAATAGTAAGGGAGCTAACCCTAATTTTTGGGTGCTCTCTCGTTCTAATTCTCTCTAAACTCTCTCTTCTATTTCTCAGTCCATAATCAATCTTAACCGGCATTTTTTTCCAGTAAAGCACTCTTTTCTTCTTCTTTTCCTACAATTAATGATTGGATTCGATACTGTTATGAAAGGTAATATGTAATAGTTAAATTTACTCATTTATATGCAATATGATGTGGCCTTCTTGTTGAGAGTGCGTAGGCACTGCTGCACAAGTAAGTCGCTAGTAGTTAACATGTCTTCCAAACATGCATGCATGCATTCACATCGTAGGCGATATTTATGCAATTAAATTTACGTAATATGTTGTCTTATGTAGCTGCAAACCCCATGAATGACTGAAATGATATATATATATATATATATATATATATATCATTTTGAATCCATTTTTTAGTACATTCTTGTTCTTTCTGCTGATGTGACTTCTCATGTGAACTGTTGCCTCAATACGAATAGGCGGATGAAAAGCAAAGAAATCCCCAATTGCTTTCCAATTTGCTGTTGCAATTTCTAGTCCCTGATCTTCCTCCTTAAATCACTTGCTGTATGTTGTTGTCTACTTTTATGTAATGTTGTCTAAAGTCACATCTTGTCCTTTCTGGCCCTATTTTGAGATGATGATTCTAAAGTCAACATCTTCTTCTTCTTCTTCTTCTTCTCATGATGGAAACGGATAAAAAAATTGAAAATGTAGGGAAACATTTAGAAACATGAAGTAAAAATCAATCAACAGTTTAATATGTTTAAGGATATTCATTTTAGAGTATTCAAATATAGAAAATAACATTAGGATGTAATAGTGTTAGTATGCCCAGAACTTAGAAAGTAAAAATAATTTCACACAAAACTATGTAGGGATTTAAAGGAGACTAACATAAGAAAATGAAAGATTATAGTAGTTTGTAGCAAAAATTACAATGAAACAAAAATCCTAACGAAAAAAATTAAGTAATTTAATCATGCTTGTTTTATGTTATTTCGCTCTCTCTTTTTCTTCTTAATTTCTCAAAAATTTCTAATAAGTTTTTAAGTTTTTTTAAAATTTTTTTTTTTGTAATTTTGTATCTCTCTCTCTCTCTCTCTCTCTCTCTCTCTCCAAAAAGAGGCAAATAGAAATTAGCATTGTGGGATGTTTCTAATCAGCATCGAAGCAACTCATTGTTTCTATTTGTTTCGGTGTGTTTTGGTCCGTTTCAATGTGTTTCAGTATATTTTGATGGAAGCAACTCATTGTTTCTGTTCATTTTGGTGTGTTTTGGTCCGTTTCGATGTGTGTTTGTTTATTTTGATGGAAGTAACTCATTGTTTCTATTCGTTTCGGTTTGTTTTGGTCCGTTTTGATGTGTTTCAGTCTATTTTGATGGAAACATTGAAATTTTGATATAACACTAATATTTCATTTTGATTTTGTAAGAAACGGAAACATCTCAGACATTTCGATGGAAATCGAATGAAATTTTGTTCCTTGATTTTGAGATAGTTGTTCTTTACAATGATTTTGTCAATCTAATTGGTTGTGTTTCTGATTGTTTGTCTGGGACTAGTTTCAAACTCGAATCAGTTTCTCATACAGTGTTGTCTACCATTTTGTAATTGCGTGTATTGGCGCTTTTCCTTCTAGTGGTAAAATTAATTGCATGTTGCATTCCTACTATGCAAGCTTTTGAATTTTGCCGAAGTTCTAGATATATTTGTGTATATACATATTTTTGCTGTTCCGAATCTTAAAAGCTAGAAGATCATGCATGCTACTAGAGAATTGTTGATCAGTTGCATGTGATGTTGCAGGATTTAATTGTGATGTATAATTACATAATTTTCCTTGGATTTGATTGAAAATTTGGTTGACCTAAAGTGATCATTCATTTAATTCTTATCTCTCAGCCATAATGTATTATTACTATCCAGTAATGGCATCATTGGCATGGGTTGGTGCACTTTTATGTGATTTGTATATATATCTATCCAGCATAAGTGATTCTGTTTATGTGTTTTTGGGCATGTATTTGTGTGTGTGTGTGTGTGTATATATATATATCTTTCTTTGAAATTCTTCTATTTCATGCTATCACTTTATTGCTCTAACAGCGCTTCTCCTGTACAGGCAGGGGCTAAAGTAAATGTTAGTGCAGGCGGGGCGACCCCGTTGCACATTGCTGCTGATAATGGGAGTCCCGAAATAATTAACTGTTTATTAAAAGCTGGAGCTAATCCTGATGTCATTGCTGAGGTTAAGTTTGTAGATTATTTTAAAAAAATACTATTTCATTAATTTTGTATCATTTTTAATTTTTTTATAGTTGCCATTAGATAACTAGCTTTAGAAAGACGATATTCAATCCACATGCTTCCCTACCTGAACAACTTATATTGGAAAGGCAGAGACAATGCATCTTATTGTCACAAGTTGAGTTTCAAAAGCCTATTTATCAATAAAAAAGTAGAATAACAGAATTCAATAATTATGGTTTACCTTAAAAGAGGTATAGCTATCTATTTATAATGGTAAAGAAGGATTATAGAAAAAGAAAAAAATAACTTGCAAATCAAATCACAATCAATAAAATTCTAACTTCATAATATATTGATTTCAGTAATGAAACCATAATTAACGAGATCCTAATTTCTTAAAATATATTATTTTCAACACTCTCCCTCAAGTTGGGACGAAGATATCAATCAAACCTACCTTGACAATTGAAGACTTGAGTAGAGATAGTTTTACTGGACATGCTTAGGATCGGTCTCCGGAGGTGGCTTATCAGTTTTCAAAATCAACTAGATTTTAGAACAACGCTACCCGAATAACGGTAGCCGCAAAAAATAAGAACAATACTACCAGAATAACATCGGTAGCCCTCATAAACAAGAATAATGCTACTAGAACATCGGTAGCCCGCCAAAATAAGAACAATGCTACCGGAATATCATCGGTAGCCCGCAAAAACAAAAACAATGCTATTAGGACATCGGTAGCCCAAAAAATTAAGAATAATGCTACTGGAACAACATTGATAGCCCCCTAAACCAAGAATAAGAACAAAAGAGTAATAATTCTTCAAAAAGTACACTGTCAAAGTCAACAATATAATATATTGAGATTTTAATGATACACTAATACCAAGGAAGCACAGTGATCTGAAACTCGCAACCCACAACAGTAGGAGGGAGAAGGAACAACGACGATTGCGAAGAAAAATAGAAAAGATCAACAGAGGTGAACAAAGACTAGCGGCAGTGGTGGTGGTGAGGGAAAACCAACGATGGCGGCAAAGACTTCGACGGGGACGGTATACTAGCGACAGATGCGCGATACCCGTGAAGGAATATCGGCGACAAAGATGAGGAAAAGCAGTGATGGCGGCTAGGATTTTTGGATAAATTTTTTTTTCTTTTCATCCTCATATTTTGGCTATGATACAAAGTAAAATAACAGAATTTAATAATTTTGACTTACTTTCAAAGAGGTATAGTTATCTATTTATAATGATAAATGATTACAGAAAAGGAAGAAAATAACTTGCAAATCAAATCACAATCAATAAAATTCTAACTTCCTAATATGTTGATTTTAGTAATCAAACCATAATTAACGAGATCCTAATTTCTTAAAATAGATTATTTCCAACAAGAAATCTTAATGAATTTATTTTACACATCAGGCATCATAGTCAAGACTGCTGAGGGTCGAAATCAGTTATGGTGTAAGTAATTTTAATCTAACTTCTCATTGGAAGTGGTGGCAAAGGCACTCCAGTCATTCATGGAAAGTGACATGTTTCCTTCAGGCTTCAAACTCTGAAAGAAGTTTGCAGTCTGTTTCCTAATTGTTGGACTAATTTCTATTTCTCCATTTTTGGTCTTTCCAATGCTTTTCTTTATTTCTTTCAACACTTCATTCTGTTTTCTTTTTCAGCTTGTAAATGAAGAAAAAAGCTCAAGTTTTTGAGTTTCTGTAAAATCACTTTTTATATTCTCCACCTTTTCTCCTCATTTTTCTGCATTTGAACTTTCTTGGGTCTCACCTTTGAAGGTTCAAATGATCAGTTTCTGATGATGAGCGTCTGTATGGTCACCTCCAACAGCTTTTCTCAGACTATTTGATGAACATGGTTCTTCTAAAACCTGGGTCAGGCTGGATGCTGAATAATTGGAACATCAATTGCACATGCTTGACGATTTGTGATCTTGTGACCAATTTACAAAACGACATTACTGGGCTAACTTGAATCTTTTACTAATAACACAGAAAGGGGCCAAAACCTACTCCTAACAAGTAACAAGTTGCTGAGTTTGGCTTTCGGGGCTACCTGCTTTGAGAGTAATATATAAAGGAGCCTTCTTACAGCCTTTTTGGTTAAGGGCTGCTCCTTTTGAATAGGCCGGATCAGAAATTAGGCTCATTGCTTCCAAAGCAACATGGCACCCTAGAAATTATTGGTAAACATTATTCGGGATTGTAGATATAGTAATGCATCAATATATTTATGTTATTCAATTGCATTAGTTTTTTTCCCCCCTATATCTCCCCCCATCCCATCCCACACTTAACAAAAAAAAAGAAAAAGAAAAGAGAAGATAAATAATGTGCAGGATGATCTACAATTATCAAAGATTTTTCCTTAAAATGAAGTCTTCGTTCCTTTCCCTTTATCTTTTCCTCTTTATGTTTTTGTAATAGTTATGACTTTGTGTACTATGTAGGCATTTATAAGAAGAAATAGGATTGGAGGGACATCGAAATAGTCATAGAATGGTAGTAGAAGAAAATAACCCTATAATTTGTGAGTTTGCAAACACGTAAGAAGCAAACTCCATCCCCTCTTCTTCTATTGTGCAGCTCTGAATTTTATTTTCTTGTTTATTTTTTGACAAGTATGCAACCATGAAGAATGCCCCATAAATTTTTTTTTCCGGGTGGTTGTACTTGATGCTTCCTTCCCTCTCCCTCTCTCTCAATTCCTTTTCATGTCTGATCTTCAGTATTTGAGCAAAGTCCAGCAAAAAAATGTAATGTTGTTTTGAATACAATGCTTCTTTACTGTCTAATCAAATTCTAGCAGTTGTCTCTACTTATTTAAATTAACATGGATTTTGATTCATTATTTCCCTTAAATTGCAGTTTTGTCCTGCATTACACTAGTGCTATATGGTCCAAGTGGGCTGCTCCCCCCAAATCCCTTGCTTGTGGGTTTGGTTGTGTTTGGGGCTTACAATATTCACCTTGTGACTCAGTCCTTTGGTCAAGCATTCTTCGTGTGTCGATCGATCTATCACTCAATCAGAGGGTGTGTCCCCCCTGCTCAATAATTCGGCAGCAGTTCCCTCTCTCCCCCC
>JAOTRH010017119.1:0-22506 GCA_034768845.1 Heliamphora exappendiculata | reverse complement strand
CCCCCTCCCCCTTTTTATTTACTGCATTAATTGCTCCTTGACTCTTTATTTATCGTTTTACTTCTTGGCCTCTTGCAGTCGCCTCCTCTGGACTTGCTGGCCGGTCGATTCTAAGGGTCCTAAGGAATCCAAGTCGGTTCGACTTGCTTCTTTCTTTGCTCTTTCCCTCCCTCTTTATTTACTGCATTAACTGTTCCTTGACTCTTTATTATCGTTTTACTTCTTGGCCTCTTGCAGTCGCCTCCTTAGCCAAACAGAAGAAGCGACAAGCCAACTTCGGCGAAGTTCAACAGTGCCTACACATCATAGAGACCCATTCAGCCGCTGATTTGCTCGACTATGTGCCCAGCTACAGAAGAGTTATTCGGCACCGGGGCATTTGACTTCAAGATTCATTCCCCCCAGCTCTACCAGCGTCCCCGCCTCCGCCTCAGCAAGAAATAAGAGAAGAAGAGGAAGAAATGCGGCGCCAAAGAACCTTCGACTTGCGGTCGGCGATGCTCGATCGGGGTTTGGTAAGTACCTCAGCCACCCCTATCGTCCGGATCTCAACTCCCCCACTTCCTCCCCCTAGAGAGGCAGCTCCGCAAATCCCTCCACCCCCTCCTGCACCTGCAGCAAGCCCAGCCCACGAGTAAACGACAACAGGTGGCATTGCTCGACCTCAGTCTTCATCTCCTTTTGAGGCACGCCCCACTCAACGCCGACGCCTGGTTCGAGGAGACGGCACTGCCATTGTTGAGATGATGCCGATTACGACGGGGGGGGGTGACCGCAGCCCTTGCTCCTGCCCTTGGCTTCCAGAATTTATCGTTCAAGGACGTTAACTCAATGTCGGTGATTCCTCAAAGACCGGCAGCGGTTCCGAGTGCCTTGCCAAGGGGATGGCTTTGCCCCTTGAAATTGCCAATCATTTAGGCGTCAATTTGCCCACCCTCTTTGTTAAAGTGTACCAGCTCGGCATTGGGGTAAGCGTCCCTGCAATCCTTTTCAATTACATATAATGTGTTGTTTGATACTTATGCAGTTTTTTTTAGCAATTGCAAGTCGTGACCGTGCTTCATGATCGGTTTGCCGAGGTCTCGAGGGAGACTAAGAAGCTCAGTAAAGCCCTCACCCAGTTCACAAAACACGCCAAGAGCCTGGAGGTGGACTTGGCTCGTAGTGCTTTGGCCCTTCAAGCCTTGGAGGCTTGGTTGAAGATGGTCGAGGAAGAGGAGAGAAGGGTGAATGAGGAGGCAAGGAAGACCAAGGAAGAGGCAGCTGCAATAATCGCTGCCAACACCAAAATTCGGTCCTCAATTTCTATCGTTTAGGCCGAAGCAAAGACGTAGAAAAATATAGTCGCCGACCTCTATGCATCCAGGGCCAATCATGACGACATGCTCTTGCAGCAAGGGTGAGATGAATGTGGTGCTCACTTGGCCGGTCAGGTGGTGGAACTCAAAATCGAGCTCCTTGCCCTTAGGTACAAACAGGGCTTGGAGCGGGGCGGGGTTTCCCTTGATTCCCCCCTCTAGAGCGAGCCTCCAACAAAGGCTAATGCCGCCACCGTCGTCGACGAATAAGTTACCGAGGTAGATCCTACCAACCCCGAGGTCCCTCTAGTGCTGCCTCTTCCTCGTCTATGAGACGTTCAAGACACAGTTACTAGCTGTCATGCTTTTGATGGGGAGGAAGTGGTAGAGATCCCCATTGACGGCCAAGAGGAGAGGGAGGGGAGAGGAGGCCGGCCGGAGGTGGTAGACGAAGCTCAGTCTTGAGCGTACTTTTTTCGTTTCTTTTTTACATTTCTCTAAAGTTTGGGGTCTCGGCCATTTTGCTCATGTAAGGTCGTGCCCCTATTATGTACTGTCCTTTCATTAACGAAATGAATTTCGATTTCCTATTCCTCTATTTTTTCCACTACATAGGCTGTTTAGTAAACCTAGGAGTTGTTCTAACTCCTGAGAGGATGTTTTATTCTCAGGCCAAGCTAGCCTCAAGCGAAGGGTTGTTAGAAATCCTGAGAGTTGTTCTAGCTCCTGAAAGGATGCTCTATCCTCAGGCCGAGCTGGCCTCCTTCAGCGAGGGGTTGTTAGAAACCCTGAGAGTTATTCCAACTCTTGAGAGAATGTTCTATCCTTGGCCGAGCTGGCCTCCTTCAGCGAGGGGTTGTTAGAAATCTTGGGAGTTGTTCCAACTCCTGAGAGGATGTACTATCCTCCGGTTGAGCTATCCTCCTTCAAAGCTGGTGCCTCAATCTTAGATACATTAATCTCAAAAGGCAAAAAGCAAGTCCTATGTTTATTTCAACAAAAACAGGTTCCTTGTTAATTATATCAACAAGTATCAACAAAACAGGCCTCTCATCCTTTTAGCGGTGATATGGTGCAGGAGGTATAATACTTAGTGACAAAAAACCCTTAAGTTAGTCAAATTCCACGGCCAATGGACTTTCTTTCCTTCAGCATCTTCAAGATAATAGGCATTGGGGCCCACAACTATTCTGACCCCCACAACTATTTTGACCCTGTATGGTCCTTCCCAATTCGGTCCCAGCTTCTCTTCCCTCGATATATTTGTATTACCCATCACTTTCCTTAATACCAGGTCACTAAGGCCGAACTCCCTCGGTTTAACTCTTTTGTTATAAGCCATGCTCATCTCTTGCTGATAAGATCTGATTATGAGAAATGCTACTTCTCTTCTTTCCTCAATTAGATCTAGCTCTCAAGCTAACAGCTCCCCATTTTGTTCAAGGTTAAACTCGTTGGTCCTCATTGTTGGAAGGCCGATCTCGAGTGGAATTATGGCTTCAGTGCCATAAGCCATCGAGTAAGGAGTTTCTCCAGTGGATCTGCGTGAGGTAGTTCGGTAAGCCCATAACACGTGGGGATGCTCATCCACCCACCTTCTCATTGCTTTGTCAAGTCTCTTCTTGATCCTAGCTAGGATCGTTTTGGTTGAAGCCTCTGCATGTCCATTGCACTGCGGATAAGCTGGGGTAGAGTTATAAAACTCTATTTTAAGCTCGGTACATAATTACTGAAATAACTTTCCATTTAACTGTGTCATTGTCCGAAATAAGGGCTCAGGAAATCCTAAACCTCGTAATGATACTCTTCTATATAAACTTTTTCATGTCTAACTCCCTTATGTTGGCGAGCGGCTCGACTTCTATCCACTTAGTGAAGTAATCAGTTGCTGCCACTATTAACTTTTTATTCCCAACCGCTATGGGGAACAAACCAACGATATCTAGCCCCCATTATGCGAACCTCCATGGGCTTGTTAGCAAGTTTAGCTTCCCTACGGGCTAATGGATAAAAGGGAAAAAGAGTTGACATTTTTCATGTCGTTTCTCGTATTGTTGAGCATCATTTTGCATGTAGGGCCACTAATATCCTTAAGAAATTGCTCTGTGGGCAAGTGACCATCCCCCGTATAATCGCCACAGATCCCATCATAGATCTCATAGAGAAGGTCTTCTACTTGGGTGGGATGCACGCATAGAAGATATAGTCCTGAATAGGAGCGACGATACCACTTGTCCGTTTGAGAGAGCCAAAATCGAGCCGACTTCAACCTAACCTTGTGTGCCTGCTTCTTCTCAGTCGATAGTATGCCATTTTTTAAGAATGAGATAACTAGATCCATCCAAGATGGTGACTGTTCTGTTGAGAGGGCCTCTCATTGCTCATTGTTCGAGTCACGTATGCTCAAAGCCGAGGGGAACTGTACCACCACTGATTTCTTATCGTCCCTGAAGCGAGATTTGCTAAACTATCTGCATGGCCGTTATTGGCTCGGCCTTCATTGTATCTTGATTGTCGCGAATTGTCCCATGACGTCCACTGCCTTCTGGAGGTATTTGGCCATCCGATTATCTTTTGCCTTATAGTCTCCTTTCAATTGGTTAACGACGAGTTGAGAATCGCTGAAAACTTCTAATGCCGTGATGCCAAGCTTCTTCGCTGCTTCAAGTCCTGCTAGTAGTGCTTTGTACTCGAACTCATTATTTGTAGTGTCGAAACTGAGACATAAGGCCTGTTCTAATACCTGGTCGTTTGGGGATGTAAGAACCGTTTCCACTCTTGACCCTCGGTTGTTTGACGCCCCATCCACATGCAGACTCCAAAGTCCTGCTAAATCGGGTGGTTCAAAAAGTTCGGCCACGGTTTGCTCCTCGTTCTCCTTCCTTGCAAATTCGGTAATGAAATCAGCAAGTACCTGGGCCTTGATCGCAGTTGTAGGTTGGAAACTAACGTCATGTTCCCCTAATTCCACGACCCACTTGGTCATTTGTCCCATCAGGTCGGCCTTCGAGAACATGGCTTTCAACGGATATTTGGTGAGCATGATGATTGCGTAGGTTTGAAAGTAATGCTGTAGCATCCTTGACGCGATGACTAACACATAGGCGAGCTTTTCTAGTGGTAGGTATCTCGTTTCTGACCCCAAAAGAGTGTAGCCGACATAATACACTGGCATTTACTGCTTTTTCTCTTCTCTAACAAGCACCGCACTGATGATATGTGAGGACACTGCCGGATAGAGATATAACATCTCTCCCTCTTTGGGGGTAGAGAGCAGGGGTGGAGTGGATAAATATTTTTTCAAATCTTTGAGTGCTTGGTCGCATTCTTCGTTCCAGCAGAACTTCTCTCATTTCTTTAATGTCAGAAAGAAAGGTCTACATTTATCCGGAGCTCGACTGAGAAATCTGTTCAAGGTAGCCGTCATCCATGTTAGTTTTTGAACCTCCTTCACGGTACTCGGTCTTTGGATTCCCAGGATGGCCGTAATCTGATATGGGCTGGCTTCAATCCATTGGTTTGTGACTAAGAATCCAAGGAATTTTCCCGATCTGACTTTGAACGCGCATTTGGTCGCGTTTAGACGTAGGCGATGGACTTTGAGGATGTTGAAGATATTTTGGAGGTCAGCCAAATGGTCCTTCTTCCTTCTGGACTTTACCACCATGCCATCTATGTCGGCTTCCATCTTTTTTCCCAAGACTTAGGCGAACATCTTTGTGATCATTCGTTGGAAGGTTGCCCCGGCGTTTTTTAGGCCGAATGGCATGACTTTGTTGCAGTAGGTACCTCAGGTGTAATGAATGAGGTCTTCTCTTGATCGCGATAACTCATGGCAATCAGGTGGTAGCCCTGGTATGCATCTAAAAAACTCATGTGCTGGTGCCCCGTCGTTGAGTCCACGAGCTGATCAATCTTTGGGAGGAAAAAACTATTCTTTGAGCAAGTTTTGTTTAGATTCGTGAAATCTACACACACCCTCCATTTTTCGTATTTCTTCTTAACTACTACCGTATTGGACAGCCATTTTGGATACTGAACCTCCCTAATCACTCTTGCTTATAGCAACCTCCCCACCTCTTCGGCCTCTGCCTCGGCATGATGCGGCACCGAGCGTCGTCCCTTCTACTTCACAGACTTGGATGTGGGATTAACATTCAATGCATGAGAGATGTAGGCTGGCTCAACGCCCAGCATCTCGTATGGGGTCTAAGCAAATATCTTCAAGTTTTATTACAACACATAGAGCAGTTCTTCTCTTTCATGCCCGGCTAAGCTGAAGCCGATCAGAAAAAACCTTTCCTCATTGTTGTGGCGGACTCTAACCGTCTTGAGTTCCTCTATGGCCTTGTTTCGGGCCTCCCTCCCAACACCCTCCAAGGCGGGTATGTTATCTGCCTCAACGATTTTCACCTCGTCGGCTTGTTCCTCGGTCTTTAGGGTCGTTACGAAACAATGCTTTGATGTCGCCTGGTCCCTTTATACAACCTTGACCCCTCCTACTGTGGGGAACTTCAACATCTGATGATATGTTGATGGGACGACCCTTAATTCGTGCAACCACGTTCAACCCACTATAGCATTGTAGGCCGAAGGCGCATCTACCACTAAAAAGTTTACCGTGAGCTCGGTCGTCCCAACTTTTACTGGCACGGCGACCCTCCCCAGAGGCCAAACTAGTTGGGAATTGAAACCAACGACCGGGGTATGCGACGAGCTTAGGTCTCGATCTCGAAGACTAAACTTTTTAAAGAAGTCATAGTACATTATCTCAATCGACCTTCCCTAGTCAACCAGCACTTGCTTTACTTCGAAACCTAAAAGATTGAGGGATATTACCAGGGCATCGTTGTGTGGATACTACACCCGTTCCAAATCCTCTTTCGAGAAAGAAATTTACCCTCCACACCCGTCTGATCTTGGTCTTTTGCTCGTTACTGTCTGCACCTTCATCACTTCGGCAATATGCCCCAACCTCTTCATCTGTCCTCGCATGGTATGCTTCTGCTCTGCCCCAGCTAGTCTATGAATTACACTAATGACTCCATGGTTCACCGGCCTATCCGAAGGATTGGCTTTCGTCGTAGTAGGAGACCTTTTCCTATCTACTCCCTCCAGAAATTATTTCAGATGTCCTTATTGTACCAGGTCCTCCAAATGTTTCTTGAGGGCTCGACAATCTTTCGTCTTGTGACTCCTCTCTCGATGATAGGAGCACCTCCACCTAATGCCCCTCTCTATTGCCGATTGGACGATCGAATTGGGCAATCTTTCAGGCCACTAAAAATAGGGTCTATCCTTGATTTTGGGTAAAATTTTGTGTATTGACACTTTGAATACTGCGTTCACGGCTCCCCTGAAAGTGGCGCCCAGCCTAATCGGCGCTTTCGACGGCACGACCCTAGGCTTTTTACTCATTGGCACTGGGCTCGGCTTTCTAGTCCTCATTGGGCTGCGTAGCTTCATCCTCTCTAGGCTCAATCTTCTCTCTTTGGGCTTCGCTTCGATCTCCACTCCCTTAACGTCCTCCTCTACCCTTATATACTGCTCCACTTGACTCATTAACGCCGAGATGCCTTGAGGTGATTTTTTGGTAAGGGAGGTCCTCAGCTTTCCTCCCGGCTAGAGCCCATGTTTGAATGAGACGATCGCCAGCTCCTTGTTGCAATTTTCAATATCATTGTATACTTTCCAATATTTTCTTGTGTAATCCCGGAACGATTTCTTTTTTTCCCTCCGCAACGCCATGAGTGAATCGATTTCTTTTGGGATCTTAATATTCGTAATGAATCTCGCCTCAAATCCCTTAGACAAGTCCTTCCAGCTCGTTATGCACTGAGGTGGGATGCGGTCAAACCACCGCAGACCAGCTTCACCCCCGCTGGATGTGAATACCTTACACATGAGGGCATCGTTTCCGCTCTACAACGTCATCATCTGCCTGTAATGGCTAATGTGGGTGTGCAGATCAGAACAACCGTCATAAAATTTGAACCTTGGTAGAGAGAAACTGTGGGGTGGATTGGTTCAGTCTATTCGCTCGGAGAAGGGAGTGGTGACTGCTCCGTCCCAAACTTCACTTGGTTCGACTGTGGTGTAGTATTCTGATGCCGCTTCTTTGCGTCCTCGCGGTGGATCTTTATCTTGTCTGGACTTCCTCGGAGTGTAGCTGCTTCCTTCTGTACTTGAAACCACTCCTTGCGAAACAGCTCATTGCTTGGTAAACTCCTTGAGAATCTTCCCCAACCCCAAGTTGACCGTTTCCCTTCCTTCTTTGCCTCTGGATTCAAATGCCCCTAGTTCGCCGGAATGGGAACTCCCTAGTGGGGATTGGCGGTCCTGGCCCTGGCTCTTCAAAGTTGAGCGGAGCCTTAGGATTTCTTGCCCCATTGCACGGAGTGCGGATTCGTGGGTAATATCATGCTCGAGAGTCCTAGTCGTTCCGTGGAGGGGACTTTTTTCTTCCCTTCTTTGGCCTCTACGCTCCCCCGCAGCGCACGGTGTAGCATACTCGTCAAGAACAACGGGCACCTTTGATGATGTCACCATGGACAGCTTCACTGACTAGATTTCCATAGACGACGCCAAATGTACGGGAATGACCCATAAATTATATTTGTTTGATGGATTGAACCCAGTTCGATCGAACTCGTCTACGTTTCGACACCTACAAATATGAATAAACGTGAGCTGGCCGGCGGCACATCGTCGAAAGCCACTCCGATGATGAAATCAAGAAGAGTCTTAAAGAAGGATTAGCTTTAGATGTAAAAGACACATAGGACTTACCAATTCGCTCTCTCTTCGTTGGAGTCTAAGGGCTTTTTATATAATGGGTGAAGCACATTCTCTCTTCTCTAGTCTCATGATTATCCCTCCCCTCTTGACACCTAACCCTACAAAAACGGCTATGCCCCTGCCCTATTTGTACTAGCAACTGTGTCAGACTCAAAAATCCATCCCTGTCACATCGTTAGTAAGGCTGGCATCTCGGCCCATCAACGAGGCCGAGACGTGCGTATTAAATGCTTCCTCGAACTCAATGCGCTCGAGGGGGAATCAACCGGTCAAATTGCATTTAAACGTCATCCTATCTCAGTCAAGTCATATTAAATGCTGTACCTTTTACGTCAAATTGCTTTTAATGTGTTGTCAAAATTCATTCGTGTGTTATATGCTTGGCTGCTCGGCTTTGGACCCCTCCTAACCCCTAAGTCGAACCTAGGCCGAACCCACGGTAGCCAAACTCACAGCCTTTAACTTGTTTTTCGTCTTAGAGATGGCCTCGTCCCTAGATTTTGGCAACGTACTAGGCCTTGCCCTTTTGGGCCCTAGTAAGGTATCGGGTATGGGGCCCAAGACCCATCGAGCTCTTCTTTCAATCCATATCCCTTTAATTGCCCACCGTAGTTGTAGGCGTACTACAGTGGTGGGTTAGCTTGACTCGTTTGATTTTGTGCCTCTGTCACGGGGTCGTGACTTAAGAATGTAATGTGGTCTGTGTGCTTGACTGTATGTGTAAAATGACATTTTATAGCTTTATAGTTATAAGAGTTTTAGGCTATAATGCATTCAAATTGAATCGGCATTCAAATTGAACTAGCTAAGTGGGTTTTTCGGGCCGAATTTTAATCATTTTATTCGGACCTGACCCAAACACAATTTGAGATGTCCCACGTTATTCAAAAGTTGGGCTTGGATCGGATTTTAGCCAATTTGGGCCAAATAACGAGTTGACGGGCAAAATGTTGTCAGCTATTCCTGACCCGAGTTATTGGTTTTGGGCTCTAACCACAATTCAGCCTAATTTAGTTGGCATAGAAGGCATACAGTTACAAATACTTTCGAGTTTCGACACAGCGACTATTAAATCTTAAACCTCACTTTCGTCTCTCTCTCTCTCTCTCTCTCTCTCTCTCTTACGCAAAGACAAACCCTAGCTAGAGCTCAGGGAGACCTGCAGCCGCCGCAGAGTCGCAGCAGCGTTAATGGAGACGGCGAGAACTGTGAAAGATGTCTCTCCTCACGAGTTCGTCAAGGCCTACTCCGCTCACCTCAAGCGCTCTGGAAAGGTCTTTCCCCTTCTCTCTCGCTCTATGTATTTGTATACGTATGCATGTGTATATTCCTATTCTCTCTCTATCTCTCGAACACACGAACACAACAATGGGGGGGAGAGAGAGAGAGACTGAGAGTGAGAGAGAAGAAGCAGATCGCAAATCACAGTTAGTGAGCTTAGCGTGCGCTCATTGGCATGGACGCATGGTGGAATTCCGAGGACTAGATTGCTGTTCATCGATTGGTACCTTGTGTATGTATATACAGACGATTGCACTATATATACGAGTTCCTTTTTATGCAAATCATATCGGTGGTTTTGTCTTGAAATCTCGATTTTTGATTTGATGAGGCGATGCTCGTGTATGCTTGTGGCTCGTTGTGGTGTTATGTAATGGCGTTTTTTCGTAACTTTTTTTGTTGAGTGTGGTCGTTGAATAACTAGTTAACAAGTAACTTTTTAAATTAGAATTTTCAAAGATAACCTTTTTTGAGACAAAAAAAAAATTTACTTCATTGGAATACATGCATTTTCTCTTATAAATTATAATTTTGTTTGAAAGAAAAAGGTTTAAGTTTTGGATCTTAGTGGGTTGGAAATGTGTAATTGTCCATAACCAAGAGGCCTTTGCCCCAATGTTATTTGCCTCATACCTCAAAATAGGAGTTAAGGGCATGTTTGATTGATTAGATTAAACATGAAATTGAATTAGATATGAAATTGAATTATTTATCCCATGGATTTATATTTTATTTGTTTGATTTCAATAAGCGGTGGGAAGATTATGCATTTATTGAATAACTAATCTCACAAAATATGAAATATATAATGCTTAAGAGAATTTCATATTAGTAATCCATTCATTACTAGTCTCATAGAACTACTTATGAGGTGGGATTATATATCTCTTCATTAATAATCCGATCAATCAAACATGGCCTAAGGGGTTTAAGTGTTTCAAGTTGTGGAAGTGGTGCATGTGTATTGAAAAAAAAAGTGTAATTGCTTGTTTTGCTCTGCCTGCTGTTCTGCTTTATTTATGAGAATGCAAGCTAGTTTTAATGATTGTGTAATATGTTCTACATAACACTCTTGTTTGTACTAAAAATGACTCACTCGCATGTAGAGGTCTAAAAATTGTTGAAAAAGATGACACAATGAGAACTATACAGGAATTCAGGCCTGTGAGCTTATAGGCTGCGCCTTGAAAGAGTGTAGCAGGCATTTCACAAATGAATATAAGTTTTTCAGTTCATTGAGAGTACCTTCCAAAAGACATTATTGGCCATTCAAAAGATCTAGCAAGTCAAAGGATGTGGGCCGGGTGTCATGTAAGGAAGCTTCTCAGATTAAAATTCAGCCCACTCCCATTCAGGAGGGTTTCTAGTAACTAGGAGGACATGCCTATATAAAGAAAAGTAAGCAATGAAACAAATAGTCCCCGACCACACAAACAATGCAAATTTTATTTTTGCATTTCAAATTTCCTTTGTTCTACTATTATGTTTACCCTATTTCCCATGCAAATTTCCTTTGTTCTACTATTATGTGTACCCTATTTCCCATGCAAATTTCATTTCCAGCAACTCAGTTTGTTCCATTTCATGGTTGTAATCGTGTTTTTTCTTCAATGGAAAATCTTTGCATTTTCCACTTCAACTAGTACATGTCTATTTAAAGAAAAAGCAAGCAACAAAACAGAGGGTCCCCGACCAGACAAACAATGCAACTCCTTTATCAATTTCCTTTGTTCTAATATTAAGTTTCCCCTATTTCCCATGCAAATTTCATTTCCAGCAACTCAGTTTCTTCCATTTCATAGTTGTAATATTATATTCTTTCAATGGAAAATCTTATCATTTTCAATTTGAATAGTATTCTCTACTTTTGAGCTTTGTGCTCATTCTCTTTTGCATTGCTTGAGAAAATTGTGAAATGCTCTTGTGAGGCTACAAAGAACCAGTGGTGGGTTCCATCTGCTGCACACAGTTCACCTGTTTAGAAGCCAAGCCCTTCATCTGGGACTGATCTCGGTCCTGGCACGCCCGCCCATGTCCATTACATGTTTCTTTTTCTAGTGGAAACATGTCTTTACATTTACAACCGATGTAAGAATCAAATCTAATGTTTTTAATGATTTTGGTATTTTTATGATTGCCTTTTGTTTGCATGATTTACATCCTCTTTTCGGTACGGGGCTGAGGTGCGAATCCATGGGTGTGGGTGGAATATCTTGAGGCAATATTAGCAACACTGCGTAGCTCTTTATTAAAATTTTGTTTTATACTAGTTTTCTTGTTAAGATATATGAATTCAGCACAATTGGAAATCATTTGGCCCAAAACTGTTATCTATCCACACACATGATTGTGCCAAAATATGAGGATTTTGGTTTCTGGCGTTGCTTGGATGTGATGACATCCTGTATTGTAATTAAGAGTTGTTGTACCATGCTTGAACATCTTAGTTACATGGCCTGTGTTGTTTCTTCTTTAAATCTAATCTGCATATGCCCATGTTAAAGATTAGAACCCCATAAAACTAAATGGCTGGTACCCATTTAGAATTTTGATGTCTTGGTTAAAAGTTCAAACAACTAAATTAATAGTATCTGATTAGAAATATGCACTCAACTGCTGGTTAATTTTGTTCTCTCTCCGTGATTTGTCAGAGAGTAATGCAAAATTGTGGTGAAGGCGTAGGTTGCAACATCAGAAATCATTTTGAATATAGTTTGAGATTCACTGTGGCCATTATGGTGATGTGCAAACTTTTCGTGTTATTGTCATTGGGTCATGCATTATCTTGGAACTAGTGAGACTGAGCAACTTCATGACATGCGACTGATTTCGTTCATATCATTTTTGGTTCTTTGTAATATTCTGTTTGATATTCCTTTTCTTTCTGATAGATGGAGCTACCACATTGGACTGACATTGTGAAGACTGGTACATTCAAAGAGCTTGCCCCATATGACCCTGATTGGTACTATGTCAGAGCTGGTGCGCGATTATTATTGTCTTCTTCTCGCACCAATATGCGTCCATAATTAGTCTTTCCACATAATGAGCTTGTATCTCTATACTCAATTTGCATGGCAGCTTCTGTGGCAAGGAAAATCTACCTCAGAGGCGGCATTGGCGTCGGTGGTTTCCGGAGGATCTATGGAGGAAGCAAGAGGAATGGTAGTCGCCCATCCCATTTCTGCAAGAGCAGTGGCTCTGTTGTGAGACACATCCTTCAACAATTGCATAATATGAACATTGTTGACTTTGACCCAAAGGGGTAAACCTCTTTACACAATGATTTGGGTTCATGGTTCATTCTTGGAAGAAAAATGTCACTACTCTGCATTCTGCAATATGGTCACTGAACTTGATTTTTTTAAATAAATAACCACATAAACACCTACCTACCTCACCAGGTTATTACAAATCCAAACCTACCCATCGCTCATAAAAGGGCCTGTTCTTTTTTCACTGTCCTTTCATCCTTAAAATTGGGATTATTTATTGTGGTGTTGTGTTGGTTTTTCCCATTGGAATGTGTTGGCATAACAAAGCGTTCAACCTGATACGATGATATCGGCCAGTATCTATTCAGATATATTTCAAAAACCTAGCAGTGTTTTTCCCCACATTTAACTCGCTCAACATAGTTATTAGGATGAGATTGAAAAAAAATAGCTATTAGGAACTTACAATTCTCGATTTGATTTGTGTCATGCATAAATTGATACAAATCTGTGTGTAAATTTATTTTGGAATAGAATCAGCAACCAATCTTACAATTTATGGGTTCACGATCAATACAATTCGTGTCACTGTTGGTTTGACGGTTCTGAACCCCTTTTCAGCTCTTTTTTTGTGAAAATGTCGTAATAGAACCTTTTTGGTTATTTAATGCGAAATTTACCAATGCATGTGCATAATTTGTTGATTATTTGGTAATTAGATGATTTAATTGGATTCGGTTAAACTAGTCTGAGTTTTAACTTTTAACTCTTCTTTCTTTGTTTCTTATTGTGGTTTTTAAGAAGAATTGTATCGTTTAAGGATGGTTCGAGGCTAAAATAACTTGGTACATATGAATTATCTATTCCTATTTTGGTGAAACTAACAGCGTTTAGAATGATATGGATCAGAATAGTTGGACACATCTGTCTTGCCAATTGTTATTACTTTTTCATTTTTTTTTAAACATTAACAAGCATACAAGACACGTTTTAAAGTGTTTTATGTTTAAACTATAGTGTTCCCTCCCAGCTTTTGTTTTTATCACAGTATCTTTATGGTTTCCAAGTCTATTTTTTTGGGATTTCAAAGGGAGGATATGATATGGCTTAGTAAGGATCTTATCATTGGTGGGATTAGAACACCACCTCTTATGATAAAGGCAAATATTGTATATTTTTTTATACAACACCTCAATTTCATCTTTATGGTTTCCAAGTTTATTTTTTTTATCACGCCCTTATTTAAAAACTATTGTATATTATGCATCAAAGTCAATTTACTTTATTTTCTTTAATATATACGTATTGTTTAACACAATGTTCCATATATAGTTTTTGCTTAATTTAGCAATTCTTCATTCAATTCCATTGAATTTGTTGTTATTTTGGTGTTGGAAAAGCATGTATTTGCAAATTGAGATGGTATAATTCCGTATCTGAAATCATTATTTAATTACTGAGTGTACTTTTCTGATCTTTTGTGACGAGTTTATATACTTAAAAAAAAATGTTCTTGTGCATCAGAGGGAGGAGAATCACATCGAGCGGTCGGCGAGATCTTGATCAAGTTGCCGGAAGAATTGTCATTTCCCATTGAGGATCAGGACGTCGTCTTTATGCTTACTTTAAATACTCTGGATTTTTATTTTCAGTTGTTTGAATTGGGGGAGGAGAGTGTTTAGAGCGCAGGTAATTTTCTACTCGCTTAAATTAGATGGCTTTATTTTTGGTAATGTTCTAGTTGTTTAACTTTGGTTTCTTATGTTCTAGGGCAACATTTGCTTGTCAAGCAAAAAAAAAAAAAAAAAAATCAAATTACAAAAAATTAAAAAATTTAAACTGATCTTAAATTTGAAAACTAGAATTAAAATTAAGATTGTAGGAGAAAAGCCTAGTTTAAAATAAATTTGTTAAGAATAAATAATTAACAAATTAATTATTTTTTAGAATGATATCTAAAATTTTGATGGTTTAAAGGATAAAATTTGGCCGGAAAACGACCTCGTTCAGGGCATGGCAATGAATCTCGACTGTTGGATCGTTTTTCATTGAATATGAATATTTGGGTCAGAGCATGGCAATGAGTCTTGCCTGTTGGACGGTTTTCATTGCGCCTCTATTAATATTATTGAGCAGTGTTTTTCAATAGTTATTTCATTTTATGAATAAAAAATTGTGTATTTTTTTACATCAATTTCTACCAATAATTAAGATTAAAAAAATACTGTTTTATGAGATTATTTGGTGTTTTTAGAGTATCCTGCGGTAAGTTTAATTTTTAGGGTAGAAGTGTGATGATCTACCTTTGTTGGGTGAGAGATAAAAAGTGATTTATACTGTGTGTGTTGTGATTATTTATTTATTAAGTATATATTATTTGACATTGCTTATATAATATTTAAAAAATACCTACTAATTTTCCTCACTTGAGAAAGAAAGAAAGAAAGAAAGAAAGAGGACGAACGTTAGAAAGGAAAAGAGCATTACTGGCCGGCCAATTCATCTCATCTTTCAGTTTCCAATCCTTTTGTCTCATTAATGATATAAAATTGATTTATAAAAATATTAGTACACGTATTCGATTTCCCAAACGCTATTACTACGTGGTTTGGTCTAATTATTTTATATAAATTTTTGGTATTTAATATTTTTAGTGTTAGCTTAAATAACTATTCCTTTTAAAGGTTTTTTCTCATGGAAAATTTTTTAATCAAAAAATCTTCACCAAAAAGTTAAAACAAAAAATCAAATTAGCTTTTTATTCGTGATGTCTAAAAAGGTTGGCTTTAAGAGCTATAGTTTTTTTTAGAAAAAAGAGAAAAAGTAACAACTTACATTGTTTGAATTAATTTTTATAATAGTTTTTTTTTGTTTTTTTAATTAAAATATTTAATATGTTTTTATTTTTTAGTTTTAATTTGAAGTGTTTGGCATATTGACACATTTTTTGTTTTCATGAATAGAATTGATTTTTATTAAGATTATTATATTTATTTTACTCAAAAAAATTAAAATTTTTAGAATATGTACAAATTTTTTCTTACGAAAAGTTAAAAAAATAGTGATTTTTTAAAAATGTCAAACAAGGTTGAGATTTTTAAAAAAAGCCACTTAAATAATCTTTTGATTTTTTCGATTCCAATAAACTTTTTTTTTTAATTTTAGTCTAAAGAGACAGTTTTTAAATTTATCTAATCACGAGAAACCAAAAAATTTAAAAAATTAATTATTAAAATCAGTTATTTTAATTAGTCAAAAAGATTAAAAAAATAAAAACAAAAAACAAAAACAAACCAAAAAATGAAATTTAGCCAAAATTGTGGTAAAAAATTTAGTAGAATACAATCGGGAAATCAAACAAGCCCTTACTTTTTGGTGTTGTGTTTTATTTTTTGTTTAATTTTTGAATATATTTTTATAATTAGATTCGTTCATTACATAGAATTCGTCGAGTTTATTGTTCATATAAAATTTAGATTAATTCGATACATGTATCTTACTGATCGTATAATGTTGAATTATAAATAAATGAATAAAAATTATAATTTTGAGAAAAAAACTATTAAGTTATTCTGTTAAACAAATATTATTTAATTACTTAACATTCATTTGGATTAAAGGCAGAGAGAGTGAAGGGATGTGCTAGTTATAAAAAGAAAGGAAATGGATGGGAAGAGAAAAGTGTGAGCTATTTCTCATCTTGTTTGGTTATTAAAGAGATACAAGAGATGTTATTTTTTTTTTATTTTTTTTTTTTCTCTTATTTGATGGTGAGAAGAAGAAGACACGAGGATACATCACAACAAATCTTGAACTACAGGGAATTTACATGCCTGTCAAGTTTCATATTATTGACGCAGACACAAGCTATCATGTCATCCTGGAGAGATAGTGGATGCACAGGTATGGCGCCGTACCTTCCAATTACCATCAATGTGTGAAATTTCGTTGGCAATGGAAAAGGGTTATTGTGGGGGCCACCAGGAAGCCATTTTGCTATGGGGAGGCCCATCTAGCAGACGCTATATTCTTCGATGAGTTGTCAAAAAACAAGGCGATCATCGACATGGAAGGATCAGTCAAAATACCAAAATAGAAAAACTTGAGGAAAGGAAGAATGGAGACAGGAATAACCAGCAAGACAAGAGAACCCAAGTCAGAACCACTGACGAAACTTGTGAAAGTCAGAGAGGGAGGAAAGATGGTCTATTATTTGTGAAGGTGCGCAGGGTTAGTTTCCACTTCTCAGACAACTAACCCTGGCACCACTGAGGTCACTCTTCTGCAGCCAGCATCCAACTGCATGCAGGACGACCCCCAACCCCAACAAGATCCGTTAGAGGAGGTCAACTTGAGCACAGACAGTGAATCGCACAAACCAGTGTACGTCAACAAAATGCTGACAGAGGAGTTCAAAGGGAGTTTGATCGAATTACTAATACAGTATTCCGATGTGTTCGCATGGAACTATGAGAAAATGCCCGGACTAGATGAAAAATTAGTGACACACCATCTGGATGTACTCCCAGATGCCCAACCAGAAAAGCAAGCAGCTAGGAAGTAACACTCCGAGCTAGAAGGGAAGATTAAGGCAGAAATTAAGATGCTACAAAGGGCCAAGTTCATAAAGCCTATACAGTATCCGACCTGGCTGTCAAACATAGTGCCAATGAAGAAGAAGAATGAACAGATAAGAATATGTGTCGACTTCAGATATCTGAACAAGGCATGCCCGAAGGACGAGTTCCCTCTCCCGCATATCGACACACTGGTAGATGCCACCTCAGGTCATGAAATGCTCTCCTCTATGGACGGGTTCAGCGGCTACAATCAGATCAGGATGGCATTAGGAGCCACAGAGAAAACGGCATTTCAAACACCAGTAGGTAACTTCTATTATACCGTCATCCCATTCGGATTGAAGAATGCTAGCCCAACATATCAGTGGGCTATAGTGGCAATATTTCATGATATTTTGCACCAAACAGTTGAAGATTACGTGGACAATCTAGTGGTGAAGTCGAAGAAGTAACAGGACCATCTAACCGACTTAGAGGCAGTATTCAAAAGGTGCAGAAAGTTCAAAATGAGGATAAATCCACTTAAGTGTGCGTTCGAGGTAACAACAGGGAAGTTTTTGGGCTTTTTAGTCCATCGACATTGAATAGAGGCAGACAGCGAGAAGATCAAAACCATAATGAAGATGTCTCACCCGTGGTCTCAAAAGTCGCTAAAAGAATTTTTGGGAAAAATCTCTTACTTACGACGCTTTATCCCAGCATTGGCAGAGATGAATTTTTCCTTTTCGGAGCTACTCAAGGGGAACACCAAGTTTGAGTGGACAGAAAAGAACTACCGGGCTTTTGATAGAGTAAAAGAGGTTTTGGCCTCTCCTCAGACAATGATCGCACCACAGCCAAGAAAGCCACTTATACTATACCTCACGTCCACAACGAAATCCATTGGAGCTCTGCTAGTACAAAAGGTTGAAGGTGTCGAGCGACCAGTGCATTACATTAGCAAGAAGATGAGAGGCCTTGAGGAAAGGTGCACCCCGTTCGAGAGACACTACCTAGCATTAGTATTCACAGCGCAAAAGCTAAGACATTACTTTTTGGCCCATCGAATTGAGGTAGTGACCGAGTGTGATCTTGTCAGATTTCTGCTCAGCAAGCTAGCACTGACCGGACGGATGGCCAAGTGGATGTTTGCTTTAGTCGAGTTCAACATAGTGTGCACGGTGCCCATAGCAATTAAGTGTCAAGAATTAGCCGAGCTATTGGCGCAATTTTTAAGTCAAGCTATTGAGCCGGTTAACGAGACACTGCCGGGAGAAGTGTGTGGTACCATATTCACAAAAAGACCGAAGGAATGGTGGGTCCTATAGTTTGACGGTGCTGTAGCAGGGAGCACATGAGGTGCAGGGGCAGTATTAACCCATCAAGAGTCCAACAGGAGAATTGAGCTGTCTTATAAATTGCAGTTCAACTGTTCGAATAATGAAGCTGTGTACGAAGCACTTATCATGGAGTTACTAGCTGCAGAATGTATGGGAGTCTGACGACTAAAGATTTTGGGAGATTCAAGTTTGGTAGTAAAGCAGTTGTCAGGAGAATTTGGGCTAAAGAAAGCCCCTCTGGCAACATATAGGATAATGGTACAGAAGCAGCTCGAGAAGTTCGAAGAAGTAAGGTATGACTATGTACCAAGGTTGGCCAATTGGTTACCCGATACACTGGCTACCCTTGAGGCAAAGCTGTCACTATTAGATGACACGACAACTATCACAGTAAGAAGAAAACACAAGCCAACCACCCTCTTGGGACTGTACCCAAGCTAACCTGGAGAAGATTGGCGCTCCCCCATTGTTACTCAACTAGGCAGGGGACAATCCCCATGGTCAAACTAGCCCAGTTTACATTGATTGAGGGAGAGCTTTATCACCGAACAGCAAGAGGATTGCTAGCTCAATGTGTAGACAAGGAAGAAGCCAGGCTAAAGCTACATCACATTCACGAGCAGACCTGTGGGGAAGCTGACATAAGTCTATATAGGATAGTACAGAGACAAGGGTATTATTGGCCGAAAATGTAAAGGGATGCTGCTCGATTGCAAGGGGAATGTGTGCGCTGCTAAGCCGCAACTATCGGGGAGGAATGCTCACTCAATGAAATCAAGACTGATTAGAGAACCCCGTATTTGGAATACTTGCAAGAAGGGGCACTCCCACTAGACCCAATGACAGCAGCCCAGGTCAAGAAACAGTCAGTGAGGTACTTTATCGAGCATGGCCAACGGTTTCGAAGAAGTGTGGAAGGGGACCCACTACGATGCGTGGCATATGAGGAGACGGACGAGCTATTGAGAGCAGCCCATCAAGGAGAGCATCAAGGAGGAACTCGACTATACAAACAACTACTCCACTTGGGGTACTACTAGCCCATTATGGAGGAAGACGCGAAAGGATATGTCAAAAAGTGTCACGCCTGTCAGAAGTACGGGGATATGATACATGCCCCAGTAGTGAACCTACACAGTTTGAGGACTCCATGGCCTTTCCACACATGGGCTATAGATCTCATCGGACTAATACACCCCCAAGTGAGGGGGCATCAGTGGGTCAAAGCAATACTAATGAAAAAACCAGTAGCAGGTGCAGTAGCTAATTCCATCAGAGAACATATCATATGTAGGTTTAGGATCTCCCGAGTCATACTATCAAAAAATGGTACGCCTTCTGTTAATAAGCAGGTACAGAAGTTACTCGACACCTAGCTACCAGATAAAACATCATAAGTCGCTGCCCTACTACCCCAAGAGAAATGGACAGGCTGAGGCAACAAATAAGACGTTGATCAAAGCATTGAGCAAGATGATGGAAGAAAATGGAAAGGCATGACCAATCCATCTCCCAATTGCACTCTGGGCTTACCGAATAGCCCAGAGGCCTTCCACCTTGGCTTCACCCTACTCGCTGGTCTACGGATCCAAGGCAGTGTTGCCAGTTGAATTAGTAGTTCCATCAGCCAGGATGACATTGGCTATTGGTTGGAACCCCCACCACAGGTTGGCGAATTTGGAAGCGATCGAGGAAAGAAGGGATAAGACAAAGGACAAGTTAGAACAAACTAAGCAAGCAAAAGCTAAAGCTTACAATAAAAAGGTGCAGAAGCGAGAATTCAATAAGGGAGATCTAGTCTGGAAGTTGGTAGACCCCATCATGAAGGGGCCGCCAGTACCCAAGTTCACCCCTAAATGGGAGGGACCCTACAGAGTTGCAGGGGACAATCCTAGCGGATATTATAAGCTAGATAGAGTTAATGACTGTTTTAGAACCGGATCTATTAATGTTAAGTACATTAAAAAGTATTATGCATAAAAGTGGTCAACGTGGGCAAATAAAGTTCTTAGCAAATAAGGTTTTTTCTTTTTTCTCCATACCGTTGGTTCTTTCGGAAAAAAAAAGAGAAATATGAACAAAACAAAACATTAGAACAATGTAAGGATTGTTCATAATTATAGTAAGCCTCTCAAAAGATTGTCAACGATATCTAAGTCCGAAGAAAGGCAAGAGTCCAACTGAATACGACTGTGTTCCAACCTAGTTTTAGTTAGAGCTACCTCCAATGCCTACTCACTAAATGGACTGACTTAGCAAATATTCATCCTCGCACACGCGGGCGAGTGACTCTCTGTGCGTCAGCAAGGCTTGAGCAACATTCAACCGATTGCGCAGCCACGACAGATCCAGTCTGACGTCCTCCAAATCATCAATGCCAGTAAGAGTAGTGTTCAAGATGACTGAATCCAACTCGTGAACTGAGAAGTTAAGTAATTGCCGTACAAGAGAGCTCACGGAGCGGAGAATGATACTGAGCAGAATTGGACCGTGTAGACGATAATTAACAAAGGTTTCTAGATGATGTGCCTAGATAATCTCCAATATAGCTGCGTCCTCGGAGTGGAGCTTTTTCCCAAGAAATTCACCACCACCGTCTTTAGGAACATGTGAGTTAACTGTTGGCCTTGGAGAAAGTACCTGAATAGCCTTCACCAGCACAGTAACTCTCCTTGAGTCAATTGCAGCACCATCACCCTCCTCGAGTCCAAGGTCAGCTTCTTCAGGTACCCGTCCTACCTCAAGCTTTGATATCGGCACGTGATTCCTCACCTTCAGACAGCTGGAAGTTCATAAATGAGCCTAGGGCAGCAGTAGGAGACATCTTGGCGGCTTGTCTAACCTCCCCATCTGAGCCTAGTTGGGGGGTAAACGCTCCAATCGCCTCCTCGGCTAAAGTCCCAAAGTTTGACTTGGGTAAAGGTGGGACCTCGTGAGTCAATGGCAGAGGCGGCTGAGGAGAAGCCTTATGGGAGGGAGGAGCGAAAGAAGATTAGGACTCAATGCCTGGGTCGAGTAAAACCCATTGACGACGACCAGCCAGGTGTTGGCCGATAGGCACGTCGTCAACTGAAATGTCCACCGCCAATACAGGAGACGGGCGCGCGACTTCTGGCATAACAACAGGTGGCTCAGATATCGAGATAAGAGGCTGAGTAGTGACCTGTAGAATTCCGCACAAGAATAAGAAAAAAAGGGAGTGAATAAGTAGGCAAGTTCTGAAAGAGAAGGGGAATAAATGCAGGATAAGCTTACTCAATGTAGGCGTTTAAGAGGGGGTAGATCAGAGGGTCCAGCCTATGACACGGGTAGATTGGGTTCGACTATGGCCTTTTTTGCAGCCTGGATCATTGAGCGAGTGACCCCCCCCCCCCCCCCCCCTCAACAGCTTGAATAGGGGCTGCGTCAATCGCTGCAGGCTGACGGGGTTGGTCCTCACCTTCCTCGGTAAGAATTGCATAACGACTCTTTAGACCATGAGTCTTCTCTTACTAGGAAGACGGCAAGAAGAAGATGACTTCTAGATAAGTCGAGGAACGACCACCATAGCCTGTGTTGTAGGGAAGTTAGCAAACGAGTCTAGGTTGTGCCGCCAGTATAATGCAAATTGGGGAGTTATTTACCCCACTCAACCCATGGAGGGGAGCTCAATCGACTGCATGTGAAAAGTGTTGGAACGTGGAAGAAAAATATAGAACCGGCGCCGTGACCGTAAAAAATGGCGCATGCGTTTTTCATGAAAAACCATATCCATGAACAAATATATTGAGATTAAATATACCTTTAAGAAACTTGTACAAGTTTCTTTGATGCAGAACAATGATTCGAGACGATCCAATGATCTTCTCACGTATATCTCGACGCACACGACGATCCCGGCGAGTGGGCACCGATCCGGATCTTTATGTTTTTCTTCTTCTTGGTTTCTATCTCACACATTTCTCTCAAAGCAAAAGGAATACCCAATGGGAGAGAGAAGGGGGCGGCGGCTAGGGCTTGGATTGAGGTTGGTTTT